>JASAMW010001597.1:0-17446 GCA_030247985.1 Epsilonema sp. ZAB3_2 | reverse complement strand
GGTCTTCGTGGCGAATGTACGTACGTAAGCTTGATGACGCGTTCACCAGACGTCCGTCCGTCCGTCAACCTATAAGTGTTCGTTCGTCCTTCCGTCAATCCCAATGGGTAGACGTACGGACGGACGTCTGGTGAACGCGCCATGAAGGCTATCCACGCTTGACCCATGAGTAAGATCAGTAGAAAATTGTGCTATTCTCCTGAAGCAGACGAAGAATTACCGAAGGAAAAAACGACGACGCAAATGCGACGGCGCCGTCTTCGTTTCTCCTACCGTAATTCTTCGTTCGCATCGGGACAGAAGTCGGTTAACTACTGATTTTTTTGATGGGGCAAACGTGGATTAGATATGTATCGTTCTGCGTGCGTAGGTATGGCGAAAGCGTCCGAGGCCAGTAGTATATGTATGTATGTACAGTACAAGCGTGTCCGAGGCCAGTAGTGTGCAGTATGTACAACCGAGGCAGTGCTAGATAGGTACAAAATGTACATATGTAAGGCGAGTCTAACCATCTGTTCCTCTTGTTGGACCGTAGCGTGGTCGTGTGCCAATTCCACAGCTGTGACCGAGGGTAGCGGGTTCGATTTCCCGTTCAGTCCAACAAGTAACTGCTGCCATATATACAACACGCAAAGCTGGCAAGATCTACGAGGTTCTTTGTACATACATGTGCTTAGTTTTCCCACCACCCCTCGGTGGCCCAAATTACCCAAGTAACTCAAGTTTACTCGAGTGCTTTTCCCTTCCAGCTACCCTACAACGTGCAAAGCGGCAAGATCTACGAGGTGTTTCGACTGGCGGGGGAAGTGGAGAGTGTAGATTTGAACCTGGACAAGGACGGGAAGAGCAAGGGTCTGGCAGTGGTGGAGTTCAGACACCCCATCGAGGCGGTTCAGGCCATCTCCATGCTGAACGGACAGCGCCTTTACGACAGGAGCGTCTCTGTGAAAATGGTATGCGCATGATTGGGATTATCAATAGGGCGCTGCACACGTGTTCGGTGGAAACTCCCGGGGATTTCCCGTAAGTATGGGGATGCCGGGAGTTCGAAACACGCAACGTGTGAAGTGAACACGTGAGAAAGATTTCGCGCGTGGAAGCAGGTGAGAATGCTCAAAACGCAGAACAAAACAGAAAGTTCAAACTCACCGTAGGGTTAATCACCACGTGTGTAGCGCGCTAGGATGGTGGGTGGCTTGGCGGGGGGGGGGGGGGGGGGGTAGGCGGATAACTTTTGGTTGTCGTAGGAGAAATATAGCTCTGGTATTGTGGCATAGTCCCTGTACGTACGTGTGTAAGCAGTATGATCGAAAAGCATTGCGAGTTCCAAACTTGCGGTGGTCAAAATTGCCCCAATTACCCGCTGTATGGTGAGCCTTGCCTACCAAGCCTATAATGCCTTCTTGTATGTATCGTACGTATCCTATGTACGCACAGTAATGCACTTGAATTGCTGTTGTACTCTGTGCATCTCTTGCATGCTGTGGGTGATGTTGCAGGATAAGTTTGAGAAGGCGGCGGACAAACTGCGTCCCGGGGAGCTCCCGATTGGCCTCAAGGGAGTCGGCATGGGTCTGGGCACCAACGGAGCCGCTTTAACCAACGTGGAACAGCTGCTCGGTATGTATGTACTGATGCCGCACGTCCGTAAACGTCCGACGTATGTGCACACCGCATTGACCCCAAACACCCCTGTACTCCTAGATACGTCCGGATTTACGGACGTCTGGTGAACGGGGCATCATACGTGATAGGGGTGGGGGTGCGTTCAACATACCCCCCTCACCCCCAGGCCCACAGCGTACTATAGGTGTGTAGTGTGTATCACAGTATGTACTTGCGTATGCAGCGCAGCGTACTAGGTAGGTGTGCAGTGTACACACACCCATCCAGTACTCGCGCACTGCTGTCTGTTCTACGCATACGCACTGTATGTGCATGCATACGCCTGTTTTTACAGCGGCGCAAGCGCAGGCGCAGATGGCGCAGCAGCAGGCGCCGCCTCCTCAGCCCCTGATGGGTTCCGGCGGCGGCGGCTTGAATCCTGTGGGAGGAGGAGGCGGAGGACCCGGGAGCTTGATGAGCATGGGAGGAGGAGGAGGAGGAAGCTTCGGAGGCGGCGGAGCTGCGTACGGAACAGGAGGAGGAGGAGGTAAGCGGCTGTATACGTATGTATGTATGTATGTATGTATGTATGTATGTATGTATGTATGTATGTATGTATGTATGTATGTAATGTATGCATGTATGTACTATATGTACAGATCAACTAGGACCGCCATATTTATGTGAATGAGTAACATCGGTAAATGATCGCCATTTATTCACTTGGCGTTTCTGGTGGATCTGCGCATGTAGGGACAAGGGAGCATGTAGGCCTACCTCCTACTTACGGTATGTGCTATGTACATACCTGTCGTTCATATAGTTTAGCTTACTCAATAATCTTTAGTGCGAATACGTACGTACCCGTGCGAATACGTGCGTACCCGTGCATAAGACGTGATGATGAGCATGACCACCGGGTTCCCTATTTTCCCCAGGTTTCCCTACCGGCGGGGCCGCAGCCTTTGGAGGAGGAGGAGGAGGAGGAGCTCCCACCAGCATGCTTGGAGGAGGAGGAGGAGGAGGCTTCATGGACGGAGGGAGTATGGGAGGCAGTATGGGCCCGTCTCGGGGCACTTCCACTGGCGGCGGTCAGATGATGGGAGGAGGAGGAGGAGGAGGTACAGTGGCGTCGCCTGTTTATAGCTTTAAATACTGCGCAATGTACTACTGCGGACGCAGTACGTACAGTATGGCAGAAGCGTCGAAGGCGAGAAGTGTACTGTACAGTGCATAGGCGTCGCCTGTTTATTATGCAACAACGGACGCGCGCGTACGTGTTTTGCAGTAGCGCCCGAGGAGAGTAGTGTACGTACATAAATTTGTCTAGGTATGTAAGGCGAGTTTAGCCATCTGTCCCTGGGCCGGCACCTGGTGGTGTGCCTAAAATCCACAGCTGTGACCGAGGGTAGCGAGCGGGTTCGATTCCCGTTCGGCCCTATTTCTCTCCCCCTTTTCGGGGCCCGGCTGTCCTATTCTCTCCCCCTTTCGGGGCTCGGCTATCGCCATACAGAATGCAGCGTGTCACATAAACTGCTATACGTGCTTCAAGACACTTTTCCATACTTCAGGTGATGCGTACAGCGGAGGGGTGGGCGGAAGGAGGGACTACGACTCCACTGGCCGCTTAAGCCCGTTGGGTGGACGCCGCACGTCGAGGACGGTGGTCATTCAGAATGTAAGGAAAAGGATGGCGGGAGGGTCGTGTCTGTACAGTAATGGCTAGTTATTATGGTTGGTAATGTTTCCTCTTACTGTTGGTTGTATTGCGCAGGGGTGTTGTGCCGTGCGTGCGTGACATGTATGTACGTCTACGTACATACGTCGTAGTGTACGTTACGTACTGTATGTACGTTATATTACATGCCGGTGTTGTCTAGTGAGGTGTACGTGCTGCAGGGTACGTTATGTGTACATACCATACCAAGTGAGGAGTACGTATGGTACCTACCCATAGTCCCACAGTACTGCTAGCGTACTACGATGTGCATGGATGGTGCTACACTACACTATGGTGCTGTGCATGGTGTTTCAGCTGCCGTTGGACTACACGTGGCAGATGGTGCGCGACCGTTTGCGCGGTTTCGGCGACATTGAGTTCGCGGACATTGTCCAGCCGGGCATCGCCAAGGTCCGCTTCAAGGGAGTCATGGACGCGGAGCGAGCCGTCAGTAAGTCACTCCACCCTCTCCCAGCCTCACTGCATGCATGCGTGTACATATATGCACTGTACATGCAGTGCGTATTCGCCTTACTCTTGAAAAGAGGATGCGCTTTCTCAACCCTATCTCAACCAGGCATTATTTATCTCCGGTTCTAGCGACCGTGGAGCAAAGCGGACAAATACCCCACGGCTAACTTTTAGCCGCATTTACAATAAAAAACCGCTTGCATCTAGCTGCTCTCAGTGGCTCGCCGATTTCCTTCAGTCCTGAAATTGCGTCGACATTTGGCAGACGCTATACCACACAAACCACGACACCCCACTACCCTGTATGCCCGATGCGCATTGTTATCGTTTTCATCACATATGCATATTTCTACCACTTGATTTTTCGGGCGTTTGCGAGGTTTAGAATTTTCCAATGATCGACGCCGATTTCTCCGATTTTAGTACTGACGGAAATCGGCGATATCTTGTCACCAGCCCGCGCTGGGCTGGGTAGGAGACCCACTAGAAGGAAGAGGCGTCGTACAAAAAAGACGCACGGTAGATGAATAGTGGTCTCCTCGATGGAGTTTTGATGGGCGATGAGTAAAGAAAGACAAACCTAACGGCGGTAATAAAGAAAGTCTGAGAGAAAGAGGTCGGTAGCAAGAGACAGGTTTATCCGAGAAACGCACAGCTGACCGCTGCAAAGGCAAAACGAATAGACTGACAAAACAGCACAGTTTAGTCCTAACATCGACAGTTTGGGTTAGGGAAACCAAATATGGTAATTTCGTGAGCGAGGGGTGAGCAGACAATATAATCGTAGGCGAATAATAAATACCGTACATACGTTACTGTAGGAGTGTCACATCCCCGCCCTTTAAGCTGAGCTCCTGCGAAGAAAATTTAAATAACAGAAATGACACGACTACACAATAAAGCACGAGCTACGACTACATAAAATATAAGCTATACAGTTGATAAAACAGATTTCGCTCGGCTTGAGGTCTTGCATGCTTCACAGAATAAACCTCATGATCTTGCTTGGCAGGGGAACCAACCTGATAGTCTTGATAAAACACCAGTGGACAACTGCAAGTGAGGGGGTCAGTTGAAGGGTTATTTGGGTTACTGTAGCCAGTAAAACAAGTGTGATCGAATCCCATTTAATGGCATACAACCTCCAACAACAATACATAAAATGAGGCTGGGATGGTAGTGAGTATGCACGCAGTGCTACATAGGTGTGAGATGTGACTAGATGGACAGCACTCCAAAACGGAGTCATGTGTTAGTGACATCGCGCCAGAGTGTTAGCATACACTGACAAACACAGCAAGAACTCTCACACAACAACAGTGAGGTCACTGGCACACAAAGAGAAGATGCACTTTCACCCTTCAGTCACTGTCACATAAAGTTATAGTCACACACATGCAGAATAGCTGCTTACACACCAAAAAGCACACATACAAGCACTTATGCACACTTGCAAGCAGATGCTCACTCACACAGATCACGCAAGTCAGGCCAGTTCCAGATGGTCAAAGTCAAGTGGGGACGTCTCCACCACTGCTCAAGCCATGGAACTGCAGAGTTGGTGAGACAACCAACTGGCAAACAAACGAATGCTAGTCGAACATTGAACCGATGCATGGTCAGAAAGATAGAACACCATATCAATGAAGGGAGCAAACGAAAATCATGAACAAACGTTCAAAGCAGTGGTATGTACAGTCGCGGTGGAGTAGATAAGTCGAAACTGAAACAACAAATTTCAAGCTGAGAACTCAAGCAGAACAAAATGCATAAACCGTTTATCCAAAGGAAGAGCTGCGGTGGGCAGACCCGACAACACTCAAGGGTGTACCATCCCACGCGAAGCAAAAAAACGATAGAAATTGCAAAATACGCATCATGCGGTGGGCAGACCCAAGGTGACCAACCAAGGGTACACGTCCCAGAACCCAGATATACACAAAGCACAAAAAGATTAAAAAAATCACCGACGCAAAATAACATAATAACTCAGGGCGCTGATTTTGCGTTTTGCTACCGCCAGGTGTAGCTGATAGTCAAGAAGTAAGCGGCTACGTATACAATAGCACATGTCAAAAGTAATAGCTTGCGAGCGTTGCGCCATCGCTCCCGCATTCTGCAGCTGTAGAAAGCATACAGAGCTGCACCCAGGTGCACGTACGGTTCTTGACTGCTGTATTTGCATAACCATGCCCCTACGCCAAACAAAAATAAATGACAGTCAAAACGAAATGCCGACAGACAGACGCACGCAGGGAAGCAAAATAGCAGCCAGCAATGACACGTGTGTAACAGGAAACGAACAAAAACAAACACGGAACATGCACGGTCATGCAAAGCACGGTAGAATGCATAGGTATCCCTTGTGCTAGAATGCGTCTTGTGCTTGTAGCGCAGCCGACGTTTTGGCGCTCGGCCACCAGGGCTCGTGTGGTCGCAACGGTCACGTCAAAAGTGTGCACCAGTGCTGGCCGAGGCCACAACCTTGGGCAAAGGTTGGCCGTGTTATTGGCAAACTGCCCGTAAGACATGTGCAGCGATTTTACGGCAAACACTGCCAACTGCAAAATCGGGCAGCGATCCGCCATAGCAAACGGCATTCTGCCAAACCGAGAGCAACCGCAGAAAAGCGGGCTAACGCTCAAAGGGCGAGAAAACTCAAGCCCGGACAAGCTGGGGCTGGTCAGGCCAACACAGCTGTCAGCGCAAACAGGCGGTATAGAAGGACCGACCCGAGCGCTCTCAGAAGATGATGATTAGTGTGGGCTCCATGTCCACTACTGATCATGCCATGGCACCCAGCCCAGCCCATGGCCCCCGTGTGGGCTCCATGTCACCAGCCCGCGCTGGGCTGGGTAGGAGACCCACTAGAAGGAAGAGGCGTCGTACAAAAAAGACGCACGGTAGATGAATAGTGGTCTCCTCGATGGAGTTTTGATGGGCGATGAGTAAAGAAAGACAAACCTAACGGCGGTAATAAAGAAAGTCTGAGAGAAAGAGGTCGGTAGCAAGAGACAGGTTTATCCGAGAAACGCACAGCTGACCGCTGCGAAGGCAAAACGAATAGACTGACAAAACAGCACAGTTTAGTCCTAACATCGACAGTTTGGGTTAGGGAAACCAAATATGGTAATTTCGTGAGCGAGGGGTGAGCAGACAATATAATCGTAGGCGAATAATAAATACCGTACATACGTTACTGTAGGAGTGTCACAATCTCGCCACTGAGAGCAGCTAGACGCAAGCGGTTTTTTTTAGTATTGTCAATGCGGCTAAAAGTTAGCCGTGGGGTATTTGACCGCTTTGCTCTACGGTCGCTAGAACCGGAGATAAATAATGCCTGGGGTACGATGATATAAGTTCGACTTTAGTTTGCTGGTGGTATTGCAGAATGAGCTGGAGAAGGAGAGGGCGGCTTGGAAGCAACTGAACGAGGAGAAGAGGGAGCTTTCAAAGCAGTTGACTGTGGCGCTGGAAGCGGCGAAGAAGGCGGACGAGGCGCGAGCGCGGCCAGAGAAGGTGGAGAGGGAGCTCCAGAAGAAGCTCCAGACAGCACTGGCCGGGAAGCAGGAGGAGGAGAAGCGACGGAAGGAGGCAGAGGGACAGCTCTCGGACCTGAGGAAGCGATGCGAAAAGCTGAAGAAATCGCGGGCTGAAACGACGGAGCAACAGGGTGGAGAAGATACTGGCCTGGAGTTGGCCACCTCTCAACTGCATCTGGACAGTTCAAAGCAGTCAGCTTCCATCGCTCATCTTTCTCAAGATGTACTGCGCAAGATCATATCCTACGTTCCCGTGAGTGGAGCCAGAGAAGCGAGCAGACTGGAGAGAGTCAACCAGGCGTTCAAGCCGTTCGCTTGGCTTGGAGTGAAGGAGATGAAGTGTGGTAGAGATTGGCAGGGGCTCAGCATATGGAATGGGAGCGAGTGGAAAGCCTTTGAAAACGACGAAGACGGCTTCAGGATGTCGATTGCTGCTTTTTGGACGAAGGCGATCAATATTCAACAGCTCGAAATTGGGTGTATTGATGACAGAAGTGCGGAGCTACTGATGGCCAAACTACTGGAGCTGATGGAGATGGAGCCACGGGCTATCATGAAACTTGCGTTCGATTGGGAGAAGGACCACAGTTGTCAGCGGGCATTTTTCGCCCCATCTTCAGGGCCGTTCATCGATTCATGCAAAGATCATTTGCGCAGTTTTGTTGTCAAGGGAGTAGATGTAAGCGGACGAAACGATCAATGGTGCCGACTGCTGACGAATTACCTTGCCGGATCCGATCGGCTGGAAGAGTTCTGCTTTCTGCCTACTATGTGGTTCAGTTTCAGAGATTGCAGTTTCTTCGCAGGAAAGACCCATTTCAAGCACTTCGCATGTTGTTCGTACGGATGGGATACAGCCGATTGGAGGATTTTGTTCAACGGGTTGGCAGCCTTGCAGAAGGTCAAGGATATGGCTGCGGCTGAGAGAAGCCAGCCGTCTCCTTCACTCCATCTGGAGCTGGATGGCATCATCGCTTTTAAGAGCTTCCTTGAAACTGCGGTTTCTTTTGGCGCCATTTCACTGCCTATGATCACTCAGCTTCAAATGTGCCTGTCTTCTTCGCCGTCCATCAGTGAAATCATGCCTGCCCTTCGAAAATTTTGGCGTCTTCTGCCCAATGTGCAACTCGTCCGTATTACAGTGCTGTGCTTCTCTGATGAAACTCTTGGTGTGGAATTAGGCCGGATGGTGCGCAGCTTTCTGGAAGCTTTTGAACGAAGAATCGAAGCTGCACAGATGGAGCTGGTGTATCCTCTTTATAAGCACACTCTTGCTGAGTTTCGAGGTGCAGTTGACGGTGTGCCAGTGGTGGATCGAATTGAGCAAGTGGACAGCCTTCGAGATGGTGATGTGGTGCTCAAGTATCAGAGTGGCAATGCACTGGTTCGTGTTAAGTAGGAGGAGTACTTCCGGGGGGGTGTGGTGGGTGGGCACTGATGCTGATGTGACTACATACGTAAAATGAGATCGTCTTGAGATGCTGTACATGTACATACATACATTACATAAAGCTTGCAGTGTATTCGTGTTCAGGTTAGAATTCGAATTACCTATAATAGTTTGCACAAAGCATCTAAAATGATCTGGCATTATCTCCGTGGCAATGCAAGTGCTATCTTTTGCGAACGGCAGGGATAAGCTGGCAGAAAGAATACGATTATGATTTAGGCCTATGATTTATGCCCATTCTTTTGATAATCACGCAGTACAACAGAGTGCAGTTTCGTACCCTACTATAGCAGGTTTATTTGTTGTTTCGTCATGTTCCTGCTCATGTTGTCGTTTCTTTGCTGTCATTGGCTGCGCTGCTTTCAGAACACGATGTTTCTATGCTAATAAGGTATAAATAAAGTTTCCAACAGGTGATTGGTTGTGTGTGCAATAGCTATGATCTGACGGAATTCTCTTATATCCCGCTTTTCTGCTTTCTTGCTTTCGATTTATAGTGAATTGCTGTGATATACTCTTTCGTTGATGTGGCCTGGTTTTCAGATCCATGGCTGACATGGCAACTGCCTCCGAGGTGCCTCGGAAACGAAGAAACTTTACGCAGGAAATATGGGATGGAAGCTAGTGGAAAAAGATACGAGAAGAGGGTAAAGGGCTTTGGATGGTTGTAGCTGCTTTTTGGAGGAAGGCGTTCAATCTCCAGCAGTTGACCATTGGCAGTTGGATGGATGAGACCAAGGCGGAGCTTCTGATGCGCAAACTGCTGGAGCTGATGGAGTTAGAGCCAAGGGCCATCATGAGGATTTCGATGGACAATAGCCGCGGCTTTTTCGCTCCTTCTGCAGGGAAGTTCATCGACATGCAAAGATCATTTGCTTGCGCGTTTTGGCATCAATGGCATATGCGTGAACGAGGAAGACGACAGCTGCGATAGTGCTCAGTGCTGCCGACTCCTGACGAATTACTCGGCGGGATGCGACCACCTGGAAGAGCTCTGCCTTCCTCGCTTGTTGCGTTTTGAAAGAGTCCAGTTTCTGCGCAGGAAAGACCCAACTGAAACTCTTCAAATGTTACACGTCGTAAATGGAACGCAGCTTATTGGGGGATTTTGTTCAAGGGTTTGGCTGAAGGGTTCAAGGGTTCAAGGGAGAGCCTTCAACGTGGTGATGCAGTGGTGTTGCTCGAGTATCAGAGTGGCAATGCACTGGTTCCTGTCAAGTTGGAAGGATGAGCGTTGATGCTGACGTGACTACTGACGATTTCATGGTTCGTACTTTGTACACGTACGTACCAATGAGTATGTAGTATGTACGCATAAATGCAGTACATGGACACATACCTATCTACTGAGCTACGTACTTTACAGTTTGGAGTATTCATTCGAGTTCAGTTCAGGTTCATGCCCATTCACATCGGAGATTTGCGCTGGGCGTACGCTCGGCGTGTCCATGACTCGACACGTACGCTAAGGCATGGGCACCTACGCCGGGCGCTTTTCTTCCAATGTGAATGAGCCGTAATAGGCGAAGAAAGGATGCGTGACCTGCACTGTTTCCTTCAGATGATGAAATAAAGGTGTTTGTTCCTATTCTGTATAACGGGCCAATGCTGATTTGCTGTTGTGGATGGTGGCTGGGTCATTCTGATCCTACCCAATCCGTACCTTTCTTTTTGTTTGAGAATAGTCAGTCAGCACAATGCATATGTAGGTACCGCGCATAGGGCGTACGTGCAGTAATGCAACAGTATGTACCTGAACACTAGGATGTACAGTACACATACTACTGCTCAGGTGTGGATACTGTCGCATTTTTGATACTTGCCGCAGCAAGGGTGCTGTTTTCAGATAGTTCCTTCTAGTGCAACTCAAGATTATGGTGGTGAGTAGTGAATGAAATGGCAGATGCAATAGAAGCTCCTCACAAGAGAAGGAAGGTGTCGTCTCTCCCTGTGAAGACAGCTGGTCACAACTCAACTGCTTCCATCTCTCAAATTCCTCCTGAGATCTGGGGCAAGATTTTCTCCTACGCCCAAGCAACAGGAGCGAAGGATGCGAGCAGACTGGAATGCACGAACAAAACAATCAAGAAATACGCGCTTGGCTTGAAGTGAAGCAGGTAAAAATTTTTATCAGCAAGGATGAATTCAGAATCTACGCCGGGCCAGAAAAGGAAGTTTCATCAGTGCGATATGAAGATGCGAAGCCGGTTGATGAGGACTTGGCTCCGCTAGCTGTATTTTGGAGGAAAGCGCTCAATCTACGGCACATTCTGATTGCACTTGAAAGCGGAAGAGCGAAGGATAAGATCGAGACGAATTCCGTGACGAGGAAGTTGTCGCGGCTGTTTCGCAAGCAGCCGAGATCTATCAATGCAGTCAGCTTGGAGGCTCGTTCCTTCAATTCAATCAACTCTGCGCGCAATCTTGGCCTGTTTCTGCGCGCTCGAGGTGAAAATGTGCGTCATTTCAGCGTTCGATTCGCTGATCGGTTTTCTTATTTGGACTACAAGAAGAGTGGCAAATGCTGGAGATGGATCAATTGCTATCTGAACGGGGGTCGACATTTGGAAACGTTGGATGCGGGTGATCTTAGTGTCTCAAATTGTCGTATCTGTCACATGAACCGCTTGAAAGAACTGAAGATTGGCGGAATAGCGAAGAACTTCTGTGGATTTGCTGCTGGTTTTATTGGAGATCTGGTGTATTTGCAGGAGGCGAAGAGTGGCTCAGCTTCATCTTTCCATCTCTCGATTGTGAAGAAGGTTCCTTTTCGAAGTTTTCTCCGAAGTTTTCGAAATGGTATGACCCAGCCGCTTCCGATGATCACAGAGCTCTTCTGCAAACTCGATCGTTGGCGTCCGAAGAGGGATAGCCCCGCTGATTCTCTTTGGAATCCATGGCGCAATCTGCCTCGAATGCGTCAAGTTCATTTCCAGTTTGCACGCAACGCACGTCTGAATGAAGACCATATGATGCGCGATCTTGCCCTTGTGACGCGCACTTTCCTGGAAACTTACGAAAACTGTGAGGATGAGGAACGAAGCATGAAATTCTCGAAAATGAAGATTGCGGAAAAGGGTGATTAGTCATCGAAAGAAGAGAGGGGAATTGCATTGCGAAATGCGGTGGGACTGGTACCGGTTGTGGATCGCTTGGATCGAATTGGTGGACAGCGGCGTGGCGTCTTTCTTTCCTACCGCAGCGGCAACGCCACTGCTGTATTTCAATGTGCTGGCGCTGAACAATGTGACATTAAGTAAGTACGTACATACTGTACTACACATTACGTGTATTCAAGTGATTGATATTCCGGTAGTTGGTTACGCACCATCCTGCGTACTGTACAGTACATGTAGGCCAATGTGCAAACGGATAAGAATAATATTGTTCTACTTGTTGGGTGTGGTGCTTTTGCAATGCTTGGGTAACAAGTAGTACATAGCGTACGAGAGCCCATGAAATGTATTGTTGTTTTCTACCTAGTTGGTAATGTTATTTTCCGGAAGATTGCATGGAACATGCCCTAGATCTGTGCTTTCAGCTTATACTGAATGAAGATGGCTGCCCAGGCCTCCAATGTGCCCAGGAAGAGAAGAAGGTTGGAAGTGGAAGGAAGCATAGCCAGTCGTACGCGCTCAAAGGCCATCAACATCACTCAACTTCCTACTGAACTGCTGAAGAAGATCATTTCTTTTGTGCCACTGGCTGGAGCCAAGGATGCCAGCAGACTGGAGAGAGTCAGCAGAGGATTCAAGCAGTTCGCTTGGCTCCAGGTGAAGGAGCTGAAGATGAGGAAGACGGAAGAAGTTGATGGCCGTTTCCAGTTGTGGAATGGCAATGGGTGGAGCAGTGGAACTGAAGATGTAGTAGAGGTTGCCCTGTCTGCTCTCTGGAAGAAAGCTCGAAGGCTGGAAAAACTGGATTTGGATGGAGTAAACGAGGCAGTGATGGCGAAGTTGCTGGAGCTTTTGGAGAAAGAACCGAGGACCATCAGATGTGCCAACTTGTATGAACTCGCTAATACCTGCTCTTCTGAGCTTCAGTTCCTGAATAGCCTTAGTCTCTTAATAGAGTTCCTGAACGCGTGTCCTCATTTATTGTATCTTTCCTGTGTCATCATAGACCCTTCTCTTGGTCGCACTGATGTGACTTCCGTTTAGAAAGATTGTGAGCAGCTGGAATCAGTTCAGTCGACCCATTCTCATCCTCTGACACCCGACGGCTTTCTAGCTGGGAAGGTTCAGCTGAAAAAAATGGTAGTTGCCGAAAGAGGCTGGACGCAGAAAGATTTCACTGGTCTCTTGGCTTCTTTGGCACAATTACAGCAGTCGAAAAACGAAGCATTAGCCTCAGGAACAGATGTGTCTTCTCTTGACCTCGAGATTGGCTCCAGGCAGATTTCCAAATTCCTTTCTGCTGCTATTTCTGTCAACGCCCCTCTGCCAATGATTACCCAGCTGACTCTACTGCCCATTCCCGCTCGTGATTTGCGAGACGACGGTTTTCCACAAGACCCTGCTGATGTTGGTTCAGTCGCTCAGCATCTGAAACTTTGGGGGCTTTTGCCCAACGTCCAACGTGTAAGCATCAGTCTGGACTATCCCGCAGAAACAGAAGAGTGGCTTTCTTTCTCTAGTGCGATGGCGCGAAATTTCTTGGAAGCGTACGAAGATAATGATGATGAGCGAAGTAAGATAGTCTTGTTCAATCGCACAAGTTCAACCACTGCAAATACAAGAATGGCGGTCTTTTCTGCTCTTCGAGAGAGAATGGGTTTGCAGCCTGAGTATGCACAGATGGATGAAACTGATCCTGACGGACTGCAGCTTCATTATCGCCTTGGCAATGCACGAGTTACCTTTTGCGAACTACAGCAGGGCTAGAATGAATACGCACTATTTATGATTTATGTAATGTTGATCTCATTCCCATTCTTTTTATGGCCACGCGGAGTACAACATGAGTGTTGAGTTGGCTAACAGAAGGGATGCGATGTCACTGCTCATGACGTTTCGTTGCGATCATTGGCTGTGCTGCTTTCAGATCACGATATTTCTTGTGTATGTATGCAAATAACGTTCTGTAATATAAACTTTTGAACAGGTGGTTGTGTAGCTGTGATATGTCGGAATTCCTTTATCCCGCTTTTCTGCTTCCTTGCTTTCAATTGGGTGACTTTATGAACGATTCCACGAGAAAATCGGACAGCCGCACACATGGACCCCCTCAGATCGGGACCGGGCATAGCTCATATGAAAGCCCGTAAAAAGTTGACCTAAATACAAAAATTCAGACGATAATTGGTTAACCCCTCGCCGAGATACAGCAGCCTGAAGTTTGGCCAATTTGTCAGTCCTTAATTTTTATGGAATTTCGACCCCTGGACCAAAAATGGTCTTAACATGATCTACGGCTACATAGCTAATATCGGCGAGCTCTTTTTTGTTCGAATCCGCAGTCTTTAGCGAAGCCAACCCATATTTAATTTACGGTTTAACCCCTACCGTTGCTAAAATACTAGCAAAAACCCGATGGCAAATTTTTGACAATTTCCCAAATCTTCAACCATTCATTTCTCGAAGCCACAACACCGGCCAAAGGCGGCACCTACCACGTTAGAATCGCCTTTTCTTCCTCTTTCTAATGAGGTAGGTCCCGTCCATTCCCTGCCATGCGGCGCTGAAATACAGGGTGTTTCTCATATATGAGTGAAAATAGGCATTACCTGCAGAGACCAGAACAGATTAAATTTTTTCACAGCTACATTGTGTAGTTTTTTACGCTGAATCGAATGAGCTAACTTCCATCGCTCTAGACCCATCCGTTAAGGAGTTATGGGTGTGAATATGTATATATCTTTATTTTGCTGCAAACATGCGAATACGTACAATGACAAAATCAACATGGTGCGGCAAGGATCACCCATGCACATAAGCGAGCAAGAATACGGGTTATCCCACTTACATGTTTATAATATCATATGTACATAAGACGCTTGTACATAGTGGATCATATCATAAAAGTACGTAGATACATGAACTATCGGCGGAGAAAACTTGCAAGGAGATCCGATGAGACAAAGCCAAATAGCGGTCGACAGTCATAAAAGGGAATGGAACTGGGAAAGAGCGGGAACCTGAGCTGCACCCCCGCGAACAGCGGACTCATTCCACGATTCCAAGTCAAGGAAAACGTTTGAAGGTGGCCTAGAATTGTCAGCTAAGAGGGCTCGGAATTTCTTGATACAAGGGAGCAGTGTAGGGTCAAGGTCAGGGATCGCAGCGCAGGGAGGTCTCGGGTAGGTACCGTGATTGGCCGCAGCTGTGGGGATGGAGTGTTCAAGCAGGGGAGGTGGCAATGCGTTCCAGGCTCTGATGGCTTGGTACAAGGGAAATAGGTATGTGGGGGTGGAGTGGCCAGTTTCGCTGCTGACTTTGAGCTGCATGGGGTGCAACTGACCACGGCATTGCCTGCGCAGGGACACACGGGGACCAGCGGGAGCTTGAGAAAGCGTGCCAGGGGGGAGGTAGCGTACACCACTCAGATATTTTAGCACCAGAACCATTTGCCGCTCGATACACACTTGCGCTAGTGGTTTCCACTGCAATGTGGTCAGCAGGGCATCATAGCTGGTTTCGTAGTCATTGGTAACCAAGCGCGCTGCAAAGAGATTGACACGCTCTAACTTAAGCCAGTGTGTGCGCGTGGAGGGACTGGACATTGGGCATCCGTGAAGTAACAAGGGGAGGATTTTTGTCTTGTACAGTAACTTCAGGGTGTGACTATTTACGTACCGTCCGTACACTCTATGCAAGGTGCCCAAGGCGGCCTTTGCCTTGCTTGACACATAGTCCGTATGCTTCGAGAACGAAAACTGATGGTCAAGCACCACACCGAGGTATTTTAGGCTGTCTACTTCAGGGATGGTACATCCGTTGATAGTGATGGGGTTTTGGAGGGGTGGGATACGTTTAGCCGCGCTGCAAATGAGAAGCTGGGACTTATTGGGGTTTATGGAGAGGGAGAGGCTGCCGTAAGCATGCAATAGTTTTTTGATGTCGGCGTGAAGCTCCAATTCTGCCTGCACTGTGGGAATGGGCTTGACTAACAGTAAGTCATCAGCGTATGCGACTAACTTGCAGTCGTCGGATAGGGAGGAGGAGAGCACACAGGAGATGTAAGCATTGAAAAGATGGGGGGGAAATAATGGAACCTTGGGGAGTACCAGATGAACGTTGACATCACTAGACTGCTCATTCCCTACCTGCACGGTTTGTTGCCGTCCGGTAAGAAAGGAGTGTACTAGGAGAAGTAACCTGTCTGGTGCACCGAAATTGGACTGGAGAACGGTGAGAATTCCGCCGAAGGGACAGCGGTCGAAGGCCTTAGCAACGTCAAGGGAAAGGAGCGCAACTCTAGTGGCGTGCCTTTTTGATTTGCATGCATGAAACCCCGATGCTACCAGGAACTGAAGATAGGCCAAGGCGTCATCGACAGCTCTCCCTTTGGAAAAGGCGAACTGGTTGGGGGAAACTTTTGAAAAAACGGAGGGGGACAGGATTCGAAACAGCCACCTTTCTGCAACCTTGCTGAGACATGGCAGAACAGAGATGGGGCGGAATTGAGACACATCATTTGTACCCGTAACTTTGGGGATGGCTAAATGCGCGCAAGTTTCCAGGGTTGGGGGAACACACCAGACTCTAGGCAGGAGTTCAAAATAATGGCGATTGGTTTTGCAAGTTCAAACCGAAGCGCTTTGACAAATCGGGGGGGAGATGCCATCGAGGCCAATTGCGCAGTTGTTATCTAGCTGGGATAGGTAGTCAAGCGCTTCGGCTTCAGTGCAACGCCAATTGTCTTCGGTTGGCCCTGGAATGATGGTGGGAAAGGGCGGAGCAGCGTCATTAAAATTGGCCTTGAACTGCTGTGATAAGGCCTCTGCTTTTTCGGCATCAGAAACCGCCGTGACACTGGGGGATAGTCGAAGAGGTGGGATGCTGCCCGCGCGACCCACAAATTTCTTGACCAAGCGCCAAAATTTTTGGTAGGGTGTGAACTTCCTCAATGCCGCAGATGTGTACTTTCTACGGGCCGCACGACACTCATATTTTGACCGTTTTGAGCACTTTTGCCACATGTTGTAGGTTTTTTGACAGCGTTGTCGCTTGTATGCTCGGTATGCTTCGTTCTTTCTTTGGATGACACGAAGCAGGGACTTGGTCATCGAAGGACAAACGTTGTGTCTTGTTCGAACGGACTTGTGCGGTACACAGAGCGTTTGGATATGGGAGAGCAAGCTACTCAGGAAGGTGACAGCATCGGAAGCTGAAACATCACAAGCTGCTGTTACCTGGGCAGAGAGGTCGCGCGGGGTGCCGTTGGGAAAGTAAAACAAGTGGAATTTGGCATGCTCGTAATCAGCTGACACCCAAGCCCACACAGTAACACTCTTAGGGGCGGGGGATGGCAGGGAAGAATGGATTTGTACCCAAGTTGAGAAACGCAGCTTTTCGAAATTTGGGCCAGTACCTGAAGCTGCAACACGGAGCTGATTTGACACAAAAATTTGGTCGATGCCGTTTTGAAGGTGGGTTGCCTCTGTAATAACTGACCGAAGACTGAAAGCTCAGAAACAGGGTCCAGGGAGTTACCGAA
>JASAMW010001595.1:0-14736 GCA_030247985.1 Epsilonema sp. ZAB3_2 | reverse complement strand
GGATATGAGCCGGTCGGAGGAGGTGATGATGGTCTCCAGTTCCTCGTCCTGTCGACTCACTCGCGCCTGCTGCGGCCCCGTCTTAATGTGCGACAGGAGCTCGTTCAGCCGCGCGCTCACCGCCGCCGCAGCGTCGCGCAAATCGCCCACCGAACGCTCTTCCTTGCACGCAGACTGAAAACAAGAGGCATCCTACTACACAACTGTGTCGTTTATTCAGTAGTTGCATTATTACGAAAGGTGGCTGCAAGATCGCAAAAGAAAAAGGGCCGACCTTGCGGCCACGCTCACTAATAACGCAACTAGCAACGTAGCCTGCAACAACTGATCAATGTACAGCACGTAGTGTATATAGTAGGGTACTATGGGGAAAACCCGCCCATGGGAGAAATTCGCCCACCAGTGGCGCTTTTACCTCCTTCAGGCCTAGGTTAGGTTGTCAAAGTTATGGCTAGGAAGGAGGAAACAGAAGTGGAAGTTTTCCGAGAAGATACATTTTCGAGAGCCATGTTTTGAATGGGGGTAAAAGCGCCATAGGTGGGCGGAGTACCTCCATGGACGGTCTTACCCCATAGTACCCTACGTACGACACGTACAGTACATATACCTCAGCATCTCTGAGTAGCTGTTCCATCGCCTTCGCCACTTGCCTGGCAGCTTCCGTCAGCTGCTCCTGGCATTGCGGACTATCGATAGTGGGTGCCACAATCTACAACACCCACATACATACGTATAGATAGATACGCCCCTGAATGCACTGCATACACTCACTGTGCAATACAGGCATACGATACGGACTGTACGTACCCTGGAGCAGGCCACAAGTTGCGAAGTGGCGAACGCGCACTGGGTGGCCGAATGGATGATCTTGTCTTGCAGAGCAGGCTCCTCGCACACGTTGCTCACAGTCTTGGCTTGCAGCACCAGCTGTGCAGTGGACGTGGCCACGGCTTTGCTCAGTTGGATGAGCACATCCTACATACATTGCGTACGTACACATCCAACATTACACACACCCAACATAAATTACCAAACACTTGGAATCATTTTTCTTCCACAGTTGCCCATCTGATGGCACATTCACATGGTACAGATACGCTCGGCGCGTTCATGGCTACACACACGCAATAGCAGGCATGCGCGGTACGCATTCGAGCGTACGCCGAGTTTATTTCCTTCCACATGTGAACGAGCCATCGGGCTTCTCGCGCACTGTTATTTACAAGTTGCGGTAACGCGATTAGGTTGGTCGATAGCGACCCCGCGGTATTTAGTGAAAGTTTGGATCGGTGTCTGGTCTGCGGGGTCGTCGACGTCATTTGTTGAAAATTCTTCTTTTCACTCCCTCCTTTTCCGCTCCCGGATGATTGAACAAGGTCGCCGACCCCGCAGGCACCGATCCAAACTTTCACTAAATACCGCGGGGTCGCTATCTGCCAACCCAATCGCATTACCGCAACTCGTCCATAGTCTATTACATACCTGGAAATCCTTGGCCTCGTCCCTCGGCTCTTCCAGCGTTTCGATCATGGCGTGCGAATAATCACCAACTCGACTCGCTGCAGCCATCACCGTTTTGGCGCTCTGCAGCAAAGAAAAGGCACACATATGTAAAGACAGAGTACGTATTATTTTACATAAGTATGCACTCCTATTGACCAATTGCGCTAAATATTTCTGGGTGCCCGCGAGCTGACCCTCTGGGTACATTCTGTGTGCAATGTTCAATCGGGTGAATCCCGCCAGTATCGATCAAAAATTGCACTACATATCAGTGCAAGGCAGAGGGGTCAGGTCGCGACCACACAGCAATGTTCATCGCAACTAACTGGTCAATACATACAAACGAGCCATACGACACTTTTCATCCCGCACTCCATAAAGCTAAACTGCGCCTTTTCGTTTGTGAAAAGTTTTCTCAACAATTGCTTCAGACCGGCTGGAAAAGTGCAAATACTAAACACTAAGTGTCCAGTTAGCCCACTGAAACTACACTACACTGGACAATTATTCAAACAAAACAAACATCACCACTACCCACCACTGACAAGACAATATTCTAACTATTGAACGTGCATACGTACACATAATAGGTTACTTGGACTAACTCGATCCTGACTGGTAGCTGCACAAATAATGCACCAACGTATAATCACCTCGATATCTCGAGAAGTTAGAGAGTGCATAGTTTAGTTATGTAGTTGTTCGTACAGTGTCTCCATACAGTGTATGAGGGTTACGAAAAGGGTAAGTACCTGGTTAATTCAGAAAGTCTCTCATTATTCCGGTGGGTCGGAATTACTGTAAAGCTTCGTGTAAAACCCCGGTGGATAAAAAAACGTCAGTCGGCGATTCGAGAATTTATACACGAGGTCAACCAAAATGTGCCAAATGATCAACATGCTTATTTTGCTTTATTTGCGCTTTTTTAAAATTTTGTTTGAGGGGGATAAATCGTTAGTCACCAAATAGCGGGGGTTAAACACGAACACGAGGGGGGTAATATTCGAAGGGGTTATACACGAACCTTTGCAGTAGCCCAACCAAACCACCAGTTTACCCACCCACACCCACAAACTCAATAATTCTTGACCATCTACTTCTATCCTTACACGTGAACCAGACCTCACTACCATACTCCCCACCCACGCTCGCTCACCTCCTGTCTTTCCGGATTCACAGCGTTCAGGAAATCCGAGAACGCGCCGCAGAGTTTGCGCGTGGCGTCGATGAGGTCGCCGCTGGTTCGGGGCTCCTCCATCAGGGCCGCAATGGTCTTCACGCCCTTCGTCATGTCGGGCAGGTTGGAGGAGATGGTGGAGATGGCAGCGCCCACCGCCGTATGGTCCACCTTGTCCGGCACGGCCCTGCTCAACTGGACCACCTGGGCCGTGGCAGCGCCCATCGCCGCCAGCTGGTCGTTCACCGTCTGCTTTTGCACCTGCAGAGCAGAACACAACAGAGCATGGTACGCAGGACAGGATGGATTAAGCGCGGTAGTACTCCTAAAAGAGATGCGAGGACATTTCTCAGGCTATTTCTCTTGTCCTCGCATCTCTTAATACAACAGAGCATGTTCATGGATACCAAAAGCTGTGCGAAATGGAACGAAATAGTAGGGTACTGTGGGGTAAATCCGGCCAAAGGATTGCGTAGTGCGTACCGCTCATTTCACTCAGCTGCTGACAGCCGCTCATTCTACACATGTGGGGTAAACCTGGCCAACAACTGATGTACTGACAGCCGTGTTCGCTCTTGTCAACTTGAGCGGCCGAGTTTACCTCACGACTCGCAGTTTTATGCCATCGTAGTTGTTGAGTGGCCCCAACCTCCATCGTTTGTTGTACTTGAGTGGCCGAGTTTACCCCACGACCCCCTCCCCTTCCATCACCTCCATCGTTTGTTGTACATAAATGACCGAATTTACCCCCTCCCCCTCCCCTACCTCCATCGTCTGTTCCTTCCACTTCCTCGACGCCGAGTCGTCTCCGAGCGGGGGCAATTCCGCCTGCGTCTCCAGCTCCCGCTCCGCTTTCTCCACCGCGCGCACCGTCGCCTCTATCGTGCCCACCAGAGCCCGTTGCGACTTGGACATAGTGTCGTAGACACGGGGTTTCTGACCCGGCGGCGGGTGGGCGCTTAGTACCTGACCGCCCACGGCGCCGTATTGCGCCCGCTGCAGGGAACCGGCCGAGAAGGGCAGTTCGCCTGAAAAAGAAAAGACGTGGTAGGGTACCTGTGCTTGTAAGTAAAAGCATAAATAGGTCACCAGGGTAATGCGGGTAAATAGGTCCGTCGGGTAAATAGGTCAGGTAAATAGGTCGGGTAAATACGGTCATGTAAATAGGTAAGGGTGATGCGGGGAAAGGTGGGCCTGGGAGAGAATCGAACCGGCGTGGAAGCGAAAACCAACTTTTGGAATCACATTTTGGAAGCCCGCTTCTAGAACCGGCCTGGGGGAGAATCGAACCGGCTTGAAGTCAAATAGGCTTGGGTAATGCGGGGAAAAGTGGGCCCGTGGGAGAATCGAACCAGCCTGAAGTCAAATAGGAATAGGTTACGGGGAAAGGTGGGCCTGGGGGAGAATCGAACCGGCCTAGAAGAGACGAAAAGAAAGACCTGAGCAACCAATCTAGAAACTTAAATGGCCACTTACCGTACCGTACCCTCCCACTTACCGTTGGTTCCGGGTCGCATGACGCCGGGCACGGCTACGCTGCCCTCTTCCATGTAGCCCGCCTGTATCTGTCCATGCGACATCAGCGTAGCTTTCGCAGGCGACACCGTATCCTCCAACATCGTCGAGCCTTCGTCGCCTTCGATACCGCAGTGATCCTTCGCTTTCTTCTGCAAAACATAACACGACGACGTACATAACTAGGTACAGCATGCGCTGAAAATACACATTGTATCAGCAAGACACTATGACCTATTCACTACTTGAGTTATAATCCTGGGGGTGGTCGCAAGGTGGCCAGGGTCCATGACCAGCCGAAACGTCAAAGTCACGACTTCGTTACTGCGTGATGGGAGCAGCTTTGATGCTTTCTCACCTTTCTCAAGATAATATCAATGTATCCGGCGATGAGTTGCGCAATCTTTTCGCCGTCCAAAGTCTGCACTGAGTAGTAGGCGTCCTGGTAGTCACCGAAATCCTACACAGAACACACAATACACCGTGTACGTACGTACGTAGTATGTAAAATACAAGCATTGCATGCATTGATCTTCAGCACAGTTTAACACATACCGCACCTAGGCGTCATTGTCGTCAACAAGTCGCCCAACTGTTGTCGGTTTGTTGACAACAAATATATGTGGATTAGCGGTTGAGAATCCCGATAAACTGTATGTATTTGTCCAAAATTATGTTTTGGTGCGGTATGTGTTAACTACGTCCCTGTGTCCTACTTTACCCCGCCTACAGTAGGTTACCCACTATTCTACCCATCTTACCAGAGTGAAAGTATTTGGTGAGGCGGCCCAGCGTCGCACTTGATCCAGCGGCCAGATCTTGAGCACTTCCTTCGTCTTCTCGTCCACGCGCATCACACAGTCCTTGTTGACGCCGAGCAGCCGCGGCACCAGCTTATTCTTCCCCTTCACCTTCTCCTTCACCAGGAAGAAGGTGACGCCGTAGGTCTTCAGGCTGCGGCACTTCTGCACGTATTTCACCTTCGCGTCCAGTTCGTACATGCCTTTGTTGTTACGGTACTCCTGGAACACACACACACAGTCATATGGACGAGTTGCGGTAACGCGATTGGATTGGTCTATAATAGCGACCCTGCGTTATGTAGGAATAGGTGAAAGTTTGGATAGGTGCCTGCGAGGTCGTCGACCTTGTTCCATCATCTGGGAGCGGAAAGAAGCGAGTGAAAAGAAGAAAAAACAAAAAAACGACGACCCCGCAGACACCGATCCAAACTTTCACTAACTACCGCGGGGTCGCTTTCGACCAACCCAATCGCGTTACCGCAACTCGTAAATACACAAGCAACATGTAGGTAGGCATAACACAAGAGAATGCTCGCTGCTTGATGGTTGTCGCTTACTAAGAGCACTCGCTTTTCCGCATCCTTCGGCTTGAGATACTCTTTGGGCAGAAATTCTCTCAGGCTGAAACACAGAACGCACGTATTGTCATTGCGCATAGACACATACGTACGCATCATCTCATGCCTCATTCACATCGGAAAGTAGTGCGCTCGTGCGTCCATGACAGTCCATGCTTTGCATCTGTAGAGTCATGGACACATCGATCGTACGGCTCCGCTGTAAATGCGCCAACAAATCAACAGTGGTGCGCTTCAGACGTTCTCCGAGTTTGCTCCGAGCGAGTTCGCTCCGAGGAGCCTCCGAATTCGGAGCGAACTTCGGAGCCTCCGAATTCGGAGCGAACTTCGGAGTTCACGTCTGAAGCGCCCCAGCATTTCACCCCTGCAACAGTACAGAACAGGCTAGCGCAGCCAGCACACGTCCTCCAGGAATCCGTATCTGTGCTTGGTGTCCTGCGGGTTTACCCCACACTACCCTACGTACTCTAGGAATCTGTATCTGTGCTTCGTGTCCTGTGGGTTTACCCCCGTGTCCGGGTTTACCCCACACTACCCTCCGTCCCTACGTACTCCAGGAATCCGTATCTGTGCTTGGTGTCCTGGTGGTCGCCGAACTGTATCTGGGCCTGGAGTCCGGCGAGGAAGAAAGCCTCCTCCCTGGACACCGGGTGACTGCCGTCCACCACGCCGTCCCTGCACTGCACGTAGAGCAGGTTCAGTTGCACCGGGTCGCGCGAGTCCACGTTCTGGTCCGAGAAGAAGTACTTGCGCCGGAGGAGCAGCGTCTCCTCCGGCTCGATGCCCTGCTCCCGCAGCGTCTTCGAGTGGTCCACCCAGTTCACTAGAGACAGACACATTAGAAAAGTGTTTCCTTGTAGACAATAGACATTAGAAAAGGCAGTTATAGTGTCCCCCCCCCCCCCCCCTCTATGCATATCCCCATATGTACTGTAGAGTACCTGAAGCTACCTTGTACGCTGGTCATATGGTACCCATAGCCACTGCCACACCAAGCTAAGATGCCTATAAGCCTGCTTGGGGGGTGTATCGTACTAGAATAGCCCTGTTTTGACCTCAATTATATGCCCTAAAACATGTGCTTTTGACCTAAAAACTCTATGCCTCTGCGCACCTCTCAAAAACAAAAATGTCCCGTGCATAGCTACCCCCTATGCATAGCCCCATGTAGGACCTCTCAAGTTTTGCATGGGGCCATGCACCGGTAAATACTGTACATGTGCGTACATTCTTCGTCCGTGTGCAGCGCCTTGCGCAGTTGTTCCATCTTCTTCTCTTTGGACCTGGCGATGGTGAGGGTGCCAAGCTTCTCCTCCCTCTTCGCCAGTCCCGTCGTTCGCTCCTCCTTCTCCACCGCAACTTCGCGCACCAGTGAATATTCGTCCATGTTCGCGATGCCTACAAGCAAACGCAGAAAAACAGGGTAATCTAGGGAAAATCCGGCAGCATCTACAAACATAAATACCGCGAGTGATACGGTAGGCATGCGTACATACATGCCATAGACTGTAAAACTAAATAAAATAAGGGATGTCCCTTTTGATAAAAATTGGCAACTTGTTACATTATTTCAGGCGTCCCTTCATTTCGAACGTGCCTTAACCAGCTCCGTAATGCTCTGACCCGCAGGGCCCGCGGGTCATCCACAGTCATTGGTCGGATAAATATTATACTTCTGTTCCAGCGGCGCTTTTGTCGGTGCCGGGTGACCCGCGGGCCCTGCGGGTCAGGAGCTGGTTAAGGTCTCACACTATAGTTTCGGAGCCAACTTTGGGGCTTCCTCGTAGCCGTTATACGCAAGATAAAAGTGATCACATATCACGTGAATAAAGAACAACCCTTCCTCTCCGCGTACACTAAACTGCAGCGCCAAAGCTTCTGTATTCGGCGCAGTACGACACGCCAAAGAACACCATAAAAACCATGCGATTTGGGTGTTCCGAAGGAACCGCTGGGTATTTTTCAACATGAGGCATACCGTTGAACGTGTCTTTACGAGAGGAATCGATCGGTACCGACGGCGCCTCTCTACGTTGCCTCTACGAAAAGTTATCCATAAAAAACGTGTTTGAAAAAGTTATCGTTTCAATCAAGAATAGCGCCACGGATAGGCCGTTTCAAGAGGCGCTATATGGCGCGTCAAAGAGATCGTGTAACAAGCTATCCATCGGTATCTTGATCTCCTCTCAACTCGCTTTCGTTGGCCCAGGAGAGATGGAAACGTGTTCGTATGGTATAACGTTGTCTGACGTTTTTTGGGTGAACTCATGAAGATGATGTTTCATAACCAGTAGCCCCTATATATACATATGCGCAACGAGAAGTTGCAGCTGGACTACAGCGGCAGTCTTTCGAGCAGCACATCGTCTACTATTTATTTTTTTGCTAAGTACACTACGTTGTAGAGTGCTTCATTGGAAATGTACCTTGGACACCTTTTTTATGGTCCAGCAGCCGTTTTCCAAACATATTGCGCCTTCCGCATTACGTTGCTGACCAGTTCAAAATTTAACCCCTCCTGTATGCTGAGATATAGCTGCTGGTAGGCCCAAATTGCCCCTCACGTGCCCGCCACTTTTTTCAAAAGTTCTTACCATCATTCTACTCCATTTTCTTCGCTGATTTCGGTTTGGGGCATGCCCCTTCGATATTTTGATGAATATGGCGTGATATAGCCCAAAAAGGGGTAATTTTGGCTAAATTGATCATTTTCATCAATTTTGGTGGTGTATTTATCAAAATATCGAAGGGGCATGCCCCAAACCGAAATCAGCGAAAAAAATGGAGTAGAATGATGGTAAGAACTTTTGAAAAAAGTGGCGGGCACGTGAGGGGCAAATTGGGCCTACCAACAGCCATATCTCAGCATACAGGAGGGGTTAAATTTTGAACTGGTCAGCAACGTAATGCGGAAGGCGCAATATGTTTGGAAAACGGCTGCTGGACCATAAAAAGGTGTCCAAGGTACATTTCCAAAGAAGCACTCTACAACGTAGTGTACCTAACAAAAAAATAAATAGTACGCAGGGACTTCTAGAAGGATGAAGCATGGACCTCTAGAAGGATGATCCACGGACTCCCAGAAAACTATAGTGTGACACCTTAATTTTGAAATTTTACAGTGACGTCATGTGTATGTATGTAGTCGGTACTACATTACATACATACCGATGCGAGAGCATATGGGAACCATGAGCTGTCCCAGCGGCTGGCTTTCGTCTACGCGCAGCGTTTTCACCGTTCCATCCAGCATACGCACGCGGAGAGTCCGCAGCTTGTTCTTGTACTCCAGCAGATCCTGCGTAGTGCAAACATACACGTGTACAGCACGGTAAACGATCACCGATCAAGTATCACGCACTTACAGTACGTTACATATGTTGCAGGCACCCACAATAACAAATACTCGGCAATGGTAATCAAATAAAATTCAAATTGGCTTTTCTGGTGGTATCTATCTGTGAGCAATTTCGATTAGCTGGTAATAGGGCTAGGTGATACCCCGCTCCAAAAGGTAAATATTGCCCTTGCTAATCCCTACATATACTAGTATAGGGTACCATGGGGTAAACCCGGCCATGGGAAAATCCGGCCACCTAAGTTTCAGGGCTGCATATCTCAGCAACAAATGGACCGACTGAGACAACATTACATCAATCGATTCCTTGAACTCTTCTCTTTCAAATGAGCTATTTGGTTCATCGTTTGCTGAAACAGCAAGTTCAAAGGAGCTTAGGTGGCCGGGTTTACCCCACAGTATCTTATGTACGCAAAATTTGTTTTTCCTTACGCCAGATCGCACGAGGTAGAACTCCAAGGATCTCCTGTCTTCCATCCATACTCCCTTCTTCGGATCCTCGTCAGCCAGGAAGAGTCCGTGCTCTTTCGCTACAAAACACCGGAAAAACACAATTATGCCGGGGTTTACAGAAACAAAAAAAACACCTGCTGTCTGCTGCACTTCTGACTACTGTTCTGATTGCTTATCTTTACCATCCCAAGTGTACGTACATACGTACGTACAGTGTGACTTTTTCCCCACTCCCCCTTGCGCAAAAACATGCATCAATCCTTGACACCGGAAATAACCGAGAATGTACCTCCAAAATTTGACGCGATGTGCCATATAGCAGAAAAGGCCTGCTCTGCGATATGAGAGATGTTACTATCTCTCGCAGCGCGTCAACAGGTCGAGGTGCTTTTCTCCCTCAGAGGTTCTACCACAAGTTCAGAGCATCCTTCCACTTCCAAGGTCTACTGCTATTTTTTTACATCCACCCCCCTTACACTATCTTACTGACGGCAGACGATAGTTATAATAAAAATACATGGCAGGCATCCTGAACCAAGCAGTCATGAAGTCGCCACCATAATATTACTACCTATGCTGCGGTACCTACCGTAGAGAGGCCGGTACTTGGAAGACAAATGAGCGAGCGCAGGAACGAGAGGAGCAGTTAAGGACGGAAAAGAAAAAAAGGTGATAATCGCCTTCCAATTTTTATTCTCTAACCCGCCTTGGATGCACAGAAGTAGCACAGCGCACTGTATAGTTTTGTAGGCGGCCAAAAAAACGGCAATAAATCGCGAAACTGCCGGACTGCAAAAAATAACTGCGTGGCACCAAACGTCTGGAGACGGAAAGATGGCATCATCCATTACGCCGATTAGGCACTCATTCTCTATCCGTTGGCGCGCCCCCGTCTATGCTATGGTACTGCGGGGTAAGTCGGACCGAGGTGGGAGGTGGGGTTTTCCTACCTTTTGAATCAGGTGGGGCTATGCAAAAATTGAGAGGTCCCATATGGGGCTATGCATAGGGAGGGGCTATGCATAGGGGGGCTATGCATAGGGTATTTTTTGTTTTGCCAATATGGGGCTATGCACCGGTAAATACGGTACCAAAACCCTATGTAGGAGCGGCTGACTAGCTTACGGAATTTGCGGAAAGGAAATTTGTGTTTTATTTTATCTCTTCGTTTTCGAAAGCTAACGGCAACATTTATTTTTTTGTAAATAAACTCGCCACTTTGTTTTTTCACAGTATAGCTGCCCCCGTATAGCTTTTTTTCGTTCTCTTGGACGACTGCTAAATTCTACGTTTACCCCAAATTACCTCCATCAGTATACGTACGATGCGCAAAACTACTTATTATAGTAGGAACCAAAGCGCCTCGATGATCACGCACTGTCGACCTCGACGCATGTCGCCTCGTATTATCGTCGTCCGTTCGGCGCGCTGAAACAAACCCTAAACAAAACCGAGTACGAGTTGAGTACGAACGACACTGCTCGTCGACGGAAAGCATGCCCTGTCGTGTAACAGTAGATTTCGCGCAGATTAGCAACACCCAAGCCGCGGACATTCACGGATCTACACAAAGGGAAACATGTGATCCTTTGTTGACAAACGAATTCGACCGGCACCGACATGCAACAAACGAGCCGTTTAAGATAGCAAACGACTCCGCCCACTGCATTTCGCATCATCCTATCATTCAAGGAAACAAAAGGAGAGGCCGCCGTCGTATAGAAATTGGTAGTAGTATAATCGGTCCATTGAGAGAATGCAGAGAGTTCCGTTCGCGTAAAATAGCAAAAAAATTGCACGGACATATACGTGCATTCAGCGCAAAATAGTCTTCCGCGACTTCGCCAATCTCCGCATTATCTCAGTGGACCCATTGTGCTATTAGACAATGCAACTGCACGAGTTCCGCTCAACAGTCATTTACTATACAAGAAAAATTGTTGCGCTCATCCCCGTAACCCCCGAAGAGTGCTGTATACGTAGGTACCAAAAATAAATCTCCTGCGAGCTACAAGCTTACGCTTGGTGGCCGACTTCATGGCCCATTCACATCGGAGACATGCGCTGGGCGTACGTTCGGCGTGTCCACGGCCCGACACATGCAAAGGCAAGGACGCGGCGGGCGTACGCCGAGCGCATTTCCTTCCTTTGTGAATGAGCCATCACCGTCCTTTTTTCATCCCACGTCACCATGAACAAACAACAAAAATAGGGTACTGTGGGGTAAACCGGACATTGGGTACAACCGGACACCTATTATATCTCAGCAACCATAAGACCGATATTGAGACAAGTATTCTACCAATCGATTCCTTGAACTCTCCTCTTTCAAATGAGCTACCACGTTCATCACTTGCTGAAGCGGCAAGTTCAGAAAAGGTTAGATGTCCGGTTTTACCCCACAGTACCCTACGTACGTGGAGAAGCCTAGAGCTTACGATTTCCAACGTTGGCCTCGGGCATTTTTTCCCGGATAATTCTGCAGGCGTCGTACACCATGGTTGAAGGATCGAAGTTCATGGTCTTTACCACTCCACGCTCCGCGATACGAACCTTCAGCGATAGAACCGCCATCTCTACTCAGGGTTAGGCGTGGTCGCTTCTGCAACAAAACCAAAGCATTTTTATGTTACTGTGGCTACGTACTGTATTATCATCAGATTCAGGTAGCAGAGCCATAAAATTGTTGGAATGCGGGGTATCTGCTGAAGACAGCGAATGGAAGGAAAGGAAAATACGAAACCGAAAGAAGAACACACAAGGATCATCATTTCGATTCCACTTTTCAGCTATTTACAAGTTTTAAACAAATTTCCCTGCCACACAAGAGAAAACAATACGAAAGATCGCCCTACAGCAGAAATAGCACCTCCCAGTACGTGGTACGTCAAATCACACGCACGGAATCAACTAACCGTAAGAATAATGATAATAACAGGGCGGACAACTACACCAACACTGTCAAACTTCATATTCAGGGATGAATGAGTGTAGACGAAAGGGAAGTTTTTAAAGGTTGTTTCCAGCCAACCAGTTAGACAGCAGCTTGCTCGTCGGCAGGCGCATGCATGTCAGATTCAGGGTGGGTTGTGGTACTTCAAGTTTCGCAAACATATACGTTTCACGTGGATTAGTATAAAGGGAATCCACAGACTACGCTACATAAACCCCGTAACACTACAACCTTCCAATCTGACGAACTTATCACAAAAAGAATATTACTGAGTGTGAGAGCTGACCTTCCGTTTTGACACTCGGCAGACAAGCAAGGACTTCCCCACTTATTACATACGTACATACATAGTACACTATCAGACGTGTATGTACGTGTATGAGATGAATACAGGTGCACAGAGTCGTGCCAACTTCTCGTCCCAAAGTCGTAAACGAGCCCATTTGAAGGCGGAGGCGACAGTTGGAGGTCCGATGAGGAGAAACAGTTGCAAGGTCGCAGACTTATTTCCACTCTCTCACTGTAAAAACCGTTTTGTTTTACCGTTGCACTATATTATGTAGCCTACGAATGTAGGGTACTATGGGGTAAACCCGGACACCTTTTTAAGCTTTATCTGAACTTGCCGCTTCAGCAAATGAAGAACATGGTAGCTCATTTGAAAGAGGAGAGTTCAAGGAATCGATAGGTAGAATACTTGCCTCAATCAGTCGTATGGTTGCTGAGATATACGAGGTGTCCGGGTTTGCCCCCGTGTCCGGGTTTACCCCACAGTACCCTTCGTACACATGCTGGTATGCGCGAGTTATTTCTAGAACGGAACGGAGCCGCGGACAATCTCTTCATCTGACTACGACGACAAACGCAAACACAGACACGGATGATCGCGTAAACGCACAGGCGGAATCAGGCACAGAACATGTCTCAATCACCGGCCATAATTCTCCGACTGCTCCGCCTACCTAAGACTATTACAACTGTAAACACCTTGGTTGGACTTCATCAGCAGAGCAGCCATGACACAAAAAGATAGTTAGTTAGTCTTGGGACAAACTAAACTGTGCGTGATTCTCATCTCACCTCCAACTTTCTTTCTGTAGGCACGACGAACTTTGCAGAAGAAACAAAAATATAATACAGATCGCAGTCAGATAAAATGGTCGTCGAGGTCAAATGAGTAATTCCGGAGAGGCAAATGAGTAATACATAATATCATCGTTCGCAGCATACAATAACAAATCCTTTCTTCTCAACATCGTTCATATAGACCACCCACCACACCATTATGACGTGAAAAGACACATAGGTACGGTACAGAACATAATTAGAGGCTGCAATGGCAGTTTGTCTCGAAAAGCGTAATGACAAAGGATCGTCTGCTCTCCACGTTAAAAAGTCAGAAAAATCAAAACAACGACGACGAAGGAAACGAAACACGAAAGCAGAACATACGGCAAAGAGCAAGTTGGCACAACAAAGAGATAGAGAGAGAGAGAGGAGTAAACTGATCAGATTGAGTCATTTGCACGTCGTGCTTGCTGCTTCGAATCGAACTCGAGCAATCAAGCGCTTGTCTTGCCTGCTGGATGGTGGTCCCATGTCCCGACCTCGAGTCAAATTAGGAGAGGAGCACCAACCAGGCCATTTCAGTGAGAAAACGGCAGTCAAATCTGTGTATCTACTCACACACTGCAAACGCAGCAACCAATACACACAACGAGCTTTGAGCAAAGCAACTGCGAAACACAGGCCACATCCACATTACGGTGATAAGATAAAGACGAGCGTAAAGTAAAGCGTACGTGTTTTGCCGAAACAAGGCATGTACGAGCCAGTCTGAACCTACATGATGTACGTTCAAGCTGCTAGCTACTCTAAGCTGAACTGCGAGACCAAAGTGAGTCCTCTAGCTTTTCCTTTCGACCGCCTTGCCTTCTTCGCTGCGCTCTCTTTTCTCTCCAGGGTCCGCAGAACAATTTAGATTCGTTTCTCTTGCCTTTCGCGAAATCAAAGAGAAGATTCCATCATCAATCTTTGATCTGACGCAACGCAGGACACTGACACACACTACACTGCCTGTCAACTGTACATAACGTACGTACATGTAGCAGGCTAGAGCTGCTGGGCTCTTCCTCGTTCTTCTTCTTCTCAGTTGTGGTCCGGTCAAAATCGGCCAGCCAAAAGAAAATTATCAATAACCACAGTAGTAGTTTGAGTTATTTGTGCAGAATGAAAGCAATTGTCTGAAATCGCCGCATTCTCGCTGTGTATTCGATTTACTATTCGAGAAGTAGGTACGACCACTAAAATATGTCCAGCGTTCTAGGCAGCTCCCAGACAGAAAACAAACGCAAGGAAGCAGACTGCGCGAAATAGTTTGCTATATCCACCATCAA
>JASAMW010001594.1:0-12278 GCA_030247985.1 Epsilonema sp. ZAB3_2 | reverse complement strand
TGGGAGCTGGCAACGGCAACGCCTATTCGGCGCAGGCGCAGGCGCAGGCGCAGGCGCAGGCGCAGCCGCTGGCGCAGGCGCAGTGGCGCAGCGCAGGACAGGTTGCAATGGTGAATGAGAGGTGTAAATAAAGCATTGAGTTCAATTTTAGAGGTGTGCCAGGACCAACTAAATTTGAGCATAAAGTCAAACTTTAGAGGTGTGCCAGGACCAACTAAATTTGAGCATAAAGTCAAACTTTAGAGGTGTGCCAGGACCAACTAAATTTGAGCATAAAGTCAAACTTTAGAGGTGTGCCAAGGACCAACTAATTTTAAGCATAAGTCCAACTTTAGAGGTGTGACAGGACCAACTAATTTTGAGCATAAGTCCAACTTTAGAGGTGTGCCAGGACCAACTAATTTTGAGCAGTGAGCCCAACTTTAGAGGTGTGCCAGAATTAACTTTTTTACAGCTCTGCCAGATTCTATTCAAAGATATTGTGTTTTGTGTCTTGCTCAATATATTCTGCTGACACCTCGTTGTTTACGCTTGGATACATTATGCGGGATGCTGGGATACATTGCATTTTGTGTTCCACTCCTGCGTTCACAGGCTAGGCTTAGGCTTAGGCTAAGGATCAGGCTCAGGCTTAGGCCTAGCCTAGCCTATGTATGCAGCCTAGCCTAGCCTGAGCCTAGTGAAACACAAGACACAATCGCGGCAAAAATTACATTGTTTGCATTTTTTGATTAAAATTTGTAATGGAAAATCACATAACATACCCCAGCATAAACAACGAGGTGTCAGCAGAACATAGTAGAGCAAGGCAAAAGACACAATATATTTGAATGGAACCTGGCAGACCTGTAAAAAAGTTGGTCCTGGCGCATCTCTATAGTTTATACTATATATTAGAGGTGTGACAGGACCAACTAATTTTGAGCATAAGTCCAACTTTAGAGGTGTGCCAGGCCCAACTAATTTTGAGCAGTGAGCCCAACTTTAGAGGTGTGCCAGAATTAACTTTTTTACAGCTCTGCCAGATTTTATTCAAAGATATTGTGTTTTGTGTCTTGCTCAATATATTCTGCTGACACCTCGTTGTTTACGCTTGGATACATTATGCGGGATGCTGGGATACATTGCATTTTGTGTTCCACTCCTGGGTTCACAGGCTAGGCTTAGGCTTAGGCTCAGGCTCAGGCTTAGGCCTAGCCTAGCCTATGTATGCACATGCAGCCTAGCCTGAGCCTGAGCCTAAGCCTATCCTGAGCCTAGTGAAACACAAGACACAATCGCGGCAAAAATTACATTGTTTGCATTTTTTGATTAAAATTTGTAATGGAAAATCACATAACATACCCCAGCATAAACAACGAGGTGTCAGCAGAACATAGTAGAGCAAGGCACAAGACACAATATCTTTGAATGGAACCTGGCAGACCTGTAAAAAAGTTGGTCCTGGCACATCTCTATAGTTGGACCCAATGCTCAAAATGAGTTGGTCCCGGCAAACCTCTAAAGTTGGATTCAATGCTCAAAATAGTAGGTCCTGGCAAACCTCTAAACTTGGACTCAATGCTCAAATTTAGTTGGTCCTGGCACACCTCTAAAGTTGGACTCAATGCTCAAAATTAGTTGGTCCTGACACACCTCTAAAATTGAACTCAATGCTTTATTTACACCTCTTATTCAACATTGCAACCTATAGTCCTGCGCCACTGCGCCTGCGCCTGCGCCAGCGGCTGCGCCTGCGCCTGCGCCGAATAGGCGTTGCCGCTGGCAACCTTGTTTGCTTGAAAATTTTGCCGCTCCTGTGGCAATGTAACATTTCTAAAACATTCTAAACAAGAATAGCAATAGTTTTTGAAAAAAGGGTCGAAAAGCCGGTTGCTATTCTTGTTTAGAATATTTTTAGAAATGTTACATTGGGAGCGGCAAAATTGTCAAGCGAACTCTTGATCGTTTCTCCGACTAACATGCAAATGTAGAAGTGTATGGTGACTCTTGGGCTTGACGTGTTGTTTTGATTTGTTTTTGGAAAAAAGTGAAAGTGAAGTCAAGCGAAGGAGAAGAAAGAGAAGCAAAATTCCGGCGGAAAGGGAGGAAAATATGGCCATTTCGTTTGTCGAATCAGCCAGCCCCTGTTTTTTTTCTAAAGTGATGGAATTTCATTCGATTCAATGCAATTTTCGGCAATTTTTCTCTTTTTTCCTATTCTAGACAGCGTGGAGCACTCACGGTACGGTTCGGTATGCCCGAATATGTCCGTGGCTGTCCATGTTTCTGCGGTACGGTTGCTCAGTTTTCGAATGCGCTAGGCGTACAGTAAGCTCGGCGTATCCATACCATGGCTATCGGTGCATTTGCATGTGTCGAACACAGTCCAACCATGGACACGCCTTGCGTACACCCAGTGCATGTTGGCGCGTTCACCAGACGTCCGTCACTCTATAGTCACGTCCGTCCGTCCGTCCGTCAAATCCGTAAAACGTATCTAGGAGTACATGGCCCACCGCAAACAACCGTGTACTCCTAGATAGTTTTACGGATTTGACGGACGGACGTGACGGACGCTTGGTGAACGCGCCATGTCTCTTGGTGATGTGAGTGAGTTATGACTTTTGGTGTTTCAATTCTGTCTATTTTCTTGGGCGTATGATTATATCCCTGTTCTGCAAGAGTGCACGTAAATTACGCAGCACGAGCAATACCCGGAGACAACTCTCCCTGGACGGACAAGAGTTGACATTGCTCACTTGGTGTCGCACAGTGATCTTAGAATTTAGCCAACGTAGAGCATAGCAGTCAAAAATGCCACGGCTAAATTTCAGCCGGATTGACAAGAAAAACCGCTTGCGTCTACGTACCCTCTGTGTCGAGAAATCGCCGATTTCCTTATGTACCTACTGAAATCGCTAGAATGAGCGTAAACCATTGGACAAAGCTATACCTCGCAAACGCCCGATAAATAAAACTATGGAGATACACATGTGTGGCGAAGACGATGTAAATGCGCATCGGGCGTACAGAGTCGTGTGGCGTATGGGTTTGCGAGGTTTAGCTTTGCCCAATGTGTATTATTATGCTCATTTTAGTACGTAAGGAAATCAGCGATTTTTGGACACAGAGCGCACGTAGACGCAAGCGGTTTTTCTTGTCAATCCAACTGAAATTCAGCTTTGGCGTTTTTGACCGCTTTGCTGAGATATCTACAACACGCGGCATGAAGTGAGCGAAGTCGGCAGTATACGATAACTGCTTGCTTTAGCTTCCCTTATTTTTTCCGTACCTTCAATATGTGTTCTTTTGTTGCCCGTGCTGCGAAAAATAGAAACTCGGATCGGATACGGATTTTTTTCACGGTTCCGAGTACTCAACTCCTATTCTGTTGAAGTACATGTGAATCGCCCAGCAGGGTTAAAGGCCCAGAGATTACCCTCGCGATACGGACTATTCACCAGTTGCGCTGTAAATTCTTCTGGGTGGTCGCAAGCTGCCCCCCCTGATTTTCGGTGCAGTTTTTGATCGGTGCCGCCAGGTTCTGATGAAAACATTGGGGTTTGGGGGGTGTGGTGTGTGTTGGTTTTTCATCGGCCCGACTCTTCTCTGTGCTGGGGAGGAATCTCCGGTATCTCTGTGGCAGCTCTATTTTGCTTGATCAGCGCTGGGGTTTTTCTGTCATCTTTTTTTTCAAACATTCATCTATACGAGGGATATTTTTCAACATTCATTTTTTTTTTTATGGGCCTCCTCTGTGCTTTTTATTCAAAACATGGCTGTAGAAAATGAATTTTCGGGAAACTTTTGCCTCTGTTTCTTCGTTCCTAGCCATAACTTGACAACCTAGGCCATATGCCATAGCCATAGCCATAGGCCAAACAAGCGCCATAGGTGGGCGGATTTCCCCCATGGACGGTTTTTTCCCCCACGCTACCCTAATTGCTTCTGGATAAAGCAAGCATGTGCTATCCTTCGGCCTATTTTGCAAAGTCTACCGTGGGTATTAGCATTAGGTAACCTGTCTTCATATTTCCTTCAAACTTGCCCACCGGGTATTTTGGTCAGACAGTGGCATAAAAAGCTAAAGCAAAAGGAATTTCAAGAATCTGACTCTTAGCTTCAGTAAAAGCTCTCTTTGTTTGTTTGCTGGAAGATGTCTGGGTTTTTATTGTCGCACATCCATGATTTTGAGTAAAATACATCGCGCCCGCGAATAATTTTGTAATTTTGATAGAATAGATCCGGACTATGCGACAACTGTATTGCATGAAGGAAATAAGTAGCTTTTTCCATAGTTAAGCGGGTTGCTTATGTCAACGCCTTGTAAAAGCCAAAGCCAACGTCAAAGCCTTTTGTGTGCCCCTTGCAAATTAATTACATGGTTGGTAATACGGCTTGTGGGCTAATCATGCTTACTGAAGCACAGCTTTTCGCTCTAGCTCACGCACGTGCGTTATGTTGATAAACTGACTGTGAAAGTTGAGTAAGTAAGATTTTGTAGTTCACTCTTCTGGTTTGTACTTTGTATAAGCCTACCCATATCCATACTCCTGATAGCAGTAGGGTGCGTGCGTGCGTACACCTCTATCAGCTTTTATCACCTTTCAACAGATTGGTACATACGTACAAGGCTTCATAATGCATCTCATTGAGGGATTTTCTGCTCAGGTAGGTGTTTGTGCGTTGCTGGTTTTGATCGTGCGTGACTTGATATTCTTTTCGCAGAGATTTTCGTTTTCCCAGAAAAATGCCTATGTCACGCTAGCTATTATAACATGCGTCGTTCCTGTACGTAAGCATGCTCACAGAGATGATATATGTACACGAATACTTTCCATTTTAGCTTCCTAGCTTATCAGCTAGGATGATAATGAAATATTGGCTTCTCTCCCTAGCTATCTCTGTCTCTGTCTCCCTTTGCAAGAAAAATCCCAGTTTTTTTCCGCTACAGCATTTTCCTAGATGGTGATTTTTGCTCTTACGCCCTCAGGCGTAAGAGCTTACTGGAATGAGGCGATTTCCTATGTTGAAGGAGTTGTCAGAAGTTGCGTTTTCTTTGGCGGAAAATTGTCATTTTAGTTTATACTTACGTATGTAGTATTGTATAGGGGAAATCCATGGCTTAGATACTTACGTATGCAGTTTAAGATAGGATTTATTTATTTTATACTTATGTATGCAGTATTCATAGCTTACATACTTACGTATGTAGTATGTATAGGTTTTTAAAATGTCAAAGGTTTTGGCAGGATTCGAACCAGTGCCGGTTTAGGCAGGAGTTTTGAAATATTTGTGAGTTACCACTTGGGCCATCGCGGCGATCATCAGTAAATTGCGAAAGTGAATATAAGTATGAGCAGTTCATTAGTACTGAATTAATAAAAACTCAGGGAAGATTCGAACCTGTGCTGGAATAGGCAGTAGTATTGAAAGTTTTGTGACTTACCACCTCGACCATCGCGGCAAACATCATAAAATTGTGAAACTCAGTATAAGTATTAATAGTGCAGAGTTAGTTGTTTTTATGTTTTGTTAGATGAGTAGTAGATGATAAAGATGAGTATAGGTAGAATTTGAGAAGTAGATGAAGGAATTCACATAATGAGTAGAGATGAAGTAGATGAATGTTGAATGAATTTACATGAGTAGATAAGTAGATGACTTTGTTATAAAAGATGGGTAGGGTAAGAAGTAGATGATTAATATGAGTACATGAAGAAGTTGAAAATTAGTTGAATGATTTTACATAATGAGTAGATGTAGATAATTAGAAGTAGATTACTTTTATATAAAATGGATGAATAAGGTAGAAAGTAGATGAGTACATTAAAAAGGTGATAATTAGATGAATGAATTTACATGATGAGTAGATGTTTAGTATGAGTATAGGTATGAGATAAGAAGTAGATGTATTGTCATGTAGTAAGTAGATGTATGGGAAGTAGATGAGTTTTCATGTAGTAAGTAGATGTATGGGAAATAAGTAGTAGAATGTAGTAAGTAATGTATGGGAAATAAGTAGTAGAACATGTGGAGTAGATGAATAAAGTTACATCATGTAGAGTAGAAGAAAAAGGTGATATTTAGATGAATGAATTTACATAATGAGTAGATGTTTAGTATGAGTATAGGTATAAGATAAAAAGTAGATGTATTGTCATGTAGTAAGTAGATATATGGGAAGTAGATGAGTTTTCATGTAGTAAGTAGATGCATGGGAAATAAGTAGTAGAACATGTGGAGTAGATGAATAAAGTTACATCATGTGGAGTAGAAGAAAAAGGTGATAATTAGATGAATGAATTTACATAATGAGTAGATGTTTGGTATGAGTATAGTAATGAGGTAAGAAGTAGATGTATTGTCATCATGTAGTAAGTAGATGATGATAAGTAGATGAGTTTTCATGTAGTAAGTAGATGTATGGGAAATAATTAGTAGAATGTAGTAAGTAGATGTATGAGAAGTAGATGAGTTTTTATGTAGTAAGTAGATGTATGAGAAGTAGATGAGTTTTCATGTAGTAAGTAGATGTATGGGAAATAAATAGTAGAATATGTGGAGTAGATGAATAAAAATATGTATTGAATAATAAATTTGATAATTGTGATGATGTGTATGTAAATTGTTGTATGAATGAAAGTCAATTTTTTATTAATTGCAGCAAACTAGTACCAAGTTTGGAACTTCATGGAGCCAAGTTTTGAGCTTCATGGAATTTGAACATGTTGAGTAGATGAATAAAGTAAAACATCATGTGGAGTAGAAGAAAAAGGTGATAATTAGATGAATGAATTTACATTATGAGTAGATGTTTAGTATGAGTATAGGTATGAGATAAGAAGTAGATGTATTGTCATGTAGTAAGTAGATGTATGAGAAGTAGATGAGTTTTCATGTAGTAAGTAGATGTAAGGGGAAATAAGTAGTAGAATGTAGTAAGTAGATGTATGAGAAGTAGATGAGTTTTCATGTAGTAAGTAGATGTATGGGAAGTAGATGTATTTTCATGTAGTAAGTAGATGTATGGAAAGTAGATGAGTTTTCATATGAGAAGTAGATGAATGAATTTACATAATGAGTAGAGATAAAGTAGATGAATGAATTTACATGAGTAGATGTAGATGATGACAAGTAGATGACTATGTTATAAAAGATGGGTAGGGTAGGAAGTAGATGATTCATATGAGAAGTAGATGAATGAATTTTATAATGAGTGGAGATGTAGTAGATGAATGAATTGGCACAAGATCCGTATGAGTATAGGTAGAAAGAAGATAAGAAGTAGATGAAGGAATTCACATAATGAGTAGAGGTGAAGTAGATGAATGAATTTACATAATGAGTAGATGTTGATGGTAAGAAGTAGATTACTGTTATACGAAATGGATGAATAAGGTAGAAAGTAGATGAGTACATGAAAAAGGTGATAATTAGATGAATGAATTTACATAATGAGTGGATGTTTAGTATGAGTATAGGTATGAGATAAGAAGTAGATGTATTTTCATGTAGTAAGTAGATGTATGGGAAGTAGATGAGTTTTCATGTAGTAAGTAGATGTGGGAAATAAGTAGTAGATACAAAGTAGATGAAAATTATGAGAAAAGGACTGAAGTGGTACATGAAAATTTAAGAAAGTAGATGATTTGTATGAGTATAGTTAGAAGATGAAAAGTAGATGAATGAATTTACATAATAAGTAGATGTAGATGATAAGAAGTAGATGACTATGTTATAAAATAGATGGATAGGATAGAAAGTAGATGATTTGTATGAGTACATGAAGAAGGTGGAAAGTAGATGAATGAATTTACATAGTGAGTAGTAGACAAGAAATAAATTACTATGTTATAAAATAGATGGATAGGGTAGAAAGAAAGTAGATGATTTATATGAGTACATGAAGAAGATGGAAAAGTATTAAGAGACGTTTTCTGTAAGGATTGAGAGTAGCCTGTAGTATAGGTGGAAGGGGGGAGGGGTACTTTTTGTGAAGCGAGATAATATGCCTATCGGATTTCCCATCAAAAACTGCATATGTTGATGAAGTTTTAGGAAAAAATTTGTTCAGGCATCATCGAGATATTTATGGGTAAAGGTGGGCAGGTCGCATTTTTGCCGTTTTTCAACGTTTTTAGCCATATTTCAGCAACCGCAGGGCTTAGAGGGCTACAATTTGGCACGCGGAAAGATCCCATAGGGACCCAAGTCTGGACCAATTTTGAGCCCAATCGGCCACCTGTGTGGCGAGATATAGCATCACAAAGTGCATTTCTGTATATTTTGCACCTGTTGCAAATTTAGTTTTTTGAATACCACGGCGTGAATACAAGCCCTGCACGGGGTAAAATTTTGACAGCAAGTAGAGAAGGGTTAGGCCTAAAAACTTTAGACTACCGCAAAAAATCTCTATAATGAGAATTGGGACTACAGTCCTCTCGAATGGTGAAAAATGCAGCAAAAATTTTCCCACCTTTTATTTTTCAAGATAAATGAGCAATACCACTGAAACATTTCCCTCGTAAGTAGCCTATCTTATGTAAAACTTGATGTAGATTTCAAATAAAATTGTTTTTCCAAAAAATTTAACCACTAGCATATAATTTTGCAAAAGTAGTATATTTTTGTGCATTTTTGGGTAAGGTTTAATTTTTTTTGGGAAAAGCAATTTTATTTTTGAAATCTACATCAAATTCTACATAACATAGGCTACTTACGAGGAAAGAGTTTCAGTGGTATTGCTCATTTATATTGAAAAATAAAAAGTTGGGAAAATTTTTGCTGCATTTTTCACTATTCAAGAGAGTCCAAATTGTAAATATAGAGATTTTTGCGGTAGCAATAAAAGTTGTAGGTCTAACCCTTCTCTAATATCTCTCAAATCTTTTTGGGGGTACGCTGTCAATTCGCGCCGTGGTATTCATATAACCGAATTTGCAACAGGTGCAAAATGTATAGAAATGCAATTGTGGGGCTATATCTCGCCACACAGGTGGCGGATTGGGCTTAAATTTGGTCCAGACAGGTATCCCTATGGGATGTATTGTATGTGTGTGCCAAATTGTAGCCCTCTAAGCCCTGTGGTTGCTGAAATATGGCTAAACACATTGAAAAATGGCGAAAATATGACCTGCCCACCTTTACCCATCAATAGCTGGATGATGCCTGAACAAATTTTTTTCTACAACTTCATCAACATATGCAGTTTTTGATGGGGAATCCGATGGGTATATTACCTCAATTCACAAAAAGTACCCCCCTCCCCCCTTCCACATACAAAGCAACCACTACAGAAAACGTCTCTTAATAGTGCAGAGTTAGTTGTTTTTGTTTTGTTAGATGAGTAGTAGATGATAAAGATACAAAGTAGATGGGAATTATGAGAAAAGGACTGAAGTGGTACATGAAAATTTAACAAAGTAGATGATTTGTATGAGTATAGGTAGAAGATGAAAAGTAGATGAATGAATTTACATAATAAGTAGATGTAGATGATAAGAAGTAGATGACTATGTTGATGAATGAATTTACATAATGAGTAGATGTAGATGACAAGAAGTAGTTTACTACCATATTTACTGGTGCATAGCCCCATGGGGGTATGCAAAAATTGAGAGGTCCCATATGGGGGTATGCATAGGGGGGTTATGCATTGGGGGGTTATGCATGGGGCATTTTTTATGTTTTTGAGAGGTGCGCAGAGGCATATTTTTTAGGTCAAAAGCACGTGTTTTAGGGCATAATTGAGGTCAAAACACGGTTATTCTAGTACAATACACCCCCAAGCAGGCTTATAGGCATCTTAGCTTGGTGTGGGAGTGGCTATGGGTATGACCAGCTTACATAGGTAGGTTCAGGTACTGTACAGTACATATGGGGGTATGCATATGGGGGGGGTTATGCATTGGGCATTTTTTATGTTTTGCCAATATGGGGGTATGCATTGGGGGGGGGGTTATGCATTGGGGGGTTATCTACCGGTAAAGACAGTATGTTATAAAATAGATGGATAGGGTAGAAAGTAGATGATTTGTATGAGTATATGAAGAAGATGAAAAGTAGATGAATGAATTTACATAATAAGTAGACTTAGATAAGAATGATAGAAAAAAGAAAAAGTATCTGTAGATTAGACTGATAGAACTTAGATAAAGAGTAGATAGAAGGAGATCAGGGAGGGGGGGGGGGGGGTTCAGGCCATTATCTGATGCTATTCTGATGGGTGGGGGGGGGGGGGGGGTGAGGGGAGGTACCCATCCATTTTAGCTGAAGACCACCTGACATAATTTGTACATGATTCCTTATGGGCTTCCCTGAGGAGTCTTCGTCTTTTTCGGGGGTTGTTAAGGTTTTTTTTTATTTGCCAGAGGTTTTTAGCCATAGGTGTACAAACTGGTTTTTTCAATGCAGCTTCAACCATCCTCTCATCCACACACTGTCCATCTTCCACAAACCATCATACATTATACTAGCATGTTGTAAGAGCTATCTTTTTAACTTCAGTTAAGAAGCTGCGGTTCTTTGTATTAGCATCCCCTCCAAACAGCAAATGCCAACATCCCAGCTAATACCATCACCAGTAAAGCTTCTCCTAAAGAAGATACTTTTTCCTATAAGAAGCTTGTTTCATGTTACACTTTCCAAATACACCAACAACTTCGACTGCAACGACCACAACAACAGCTGCAACTGCACAACAACTGCAACAACAACTGCAATGCAACTGCACAACAACTGCAGCTGCAACGACAACAACAACAGCTACAATTGCACAACAACTGCAACAACAGCAACCACACCAGGACTACACCAATGGAAGGCGCTCCGTCTCGCTGTCTGAACTGGAGTATGTACTGGATGATAGGAAAACTCCACCTTCACTAAAGCTCCGCCTATTCTCTACCTTTCCTTCAACCTACAGTCACCACCTTCAAACGGCCGGGTGAACGTCAACTTCAATAGACAAGAGTTGCTACAACCTCACTTCTACCCTACTTCAGCAGGACATCATCAATGTCTGACTACAACCACAAATTCTTCTATCCCAACAGGTCTGTTATCTAATATTCAATGCAATAACCAATCTTCAATCTCCAATGTTCAATGTCCAATGTTCAATTTTCCTGGCTGAGCATTTCAATGTTCAATTTCTATGGCTCCAATATTCAATATTCAATGTGGCATCAAACATACATATGATCACTTGATCAGCATGATCAGCCTATTCTCTTCTACCATTGCAATGTTTTGAATTAAAAAAAAGAAGAAAAACAAAATAAAAACAAAAAATAAGTAGTATGAAAAATGTAATAAGTGTCATTGTGTTTTTATGCATATTAGATAATTACAGCCAGGCGGCTTGGTTTTGATCTTTGTCCTGTATCTTTAGTGTGCTGTGTAGTCTTGCATTCCGCCTACTATGTTCCGTATGTCTATAGCTACCTGCAAGGTATGTTTTTATGTTATGTAGCTGTCCAGTTCTAATTATGTCTTAATACTTAAATATCTGTCTTTTGCTGTTGTGCATGTACGTACTGTATGCTTCTATGCCAGTCGAAAGACTCGAGCTTCCGCTTCCACCGGCCCCTACTAACTTCCGCTTTCACGAGTTTTCCTTCTGTCAACCTTGGACCGTAAATCTTCTGCCTTCTCCTTGGAGCCATGCACAAAGTACGCTAATTGCCCACCTTCCGACATGACAGTTTATAAGCTGCCACCCAGCTAGCTCGAGTCAGTCGACTTGTTCTACCCTATTCTTCTCTTCAATAAATCTTTGCTTGTAGCCTGTCCTTCTTACGTACATACCACACGTACAAAAGCCAGGTTACACTATGCATTCTACAGAACTATTGGCTGGCTGAGGAAACACCAAGCCATCACCCCAGCCCCTTCAGCCTATTCTTTCTACAGAATCATTGGCTGGCTGTTCGAGAAAAACACCAAGCATTCACCCCAGCTCAAGAAGAGTACACATTCCATCCGTTGACGATGTGTACAACATCCCACAGGTGTTGAAGTTGACCCAGCGGGACCGAAACGCGCATCTGGCGATGATCCAGAGGATGAGATGGTCATTTTGCATGGGAATCTATTTGCTCAGGACCCCATGATTGTCCTGGCATCTGCAGTGGCTCCATCACTCAGAGCATGTGGTCTGTGATGGCAACTTTAAGTATCAGCCAGAACAGCCACATCGCTTTGCTCAGCTTTACACGATTCATGATGGAATTCAGGATCAGAATGGAGGTGTGTTCACGTGTTTGAATGGATGTGTCTGTGTTTGGTGTTTT
>JASAMW010001593.1:0-48231 GCA_030247985.1 Epsilonema sp. ZAB3_2 | reverse complement strand
TAGAAGCATAGCACTATTTTAATGTGTAGGCCTAGGCCTATGTACGGTACACTCCACTCCAGACTCACGCAATACACAAGAATGGTTTGCCAATGGATCCTTTGTACCATTATGCCATTATTGCACATGCACATCTGTCATTATATATAGTATTATTCAATGCATAGTCTTTCTTTCAACGTTTCAATCGCGTGATGTTTTCGCAGTTTTTATTTTCCTGCAAATTTACATCCGTAATGTTCTGTTTGCTACGTAGGAGCAGTTCTACACAGTAGACTACAAGCGCATAGGTGAGTTCATTTATAGCAGCTTTTCAAAAGTTGATTATGATCTCATATCACTTCGCAAATGGTACGATACGTACAATAAGGTCACCTATGTAGTAATTAGCGGCACGCCCTCGTGTAGTATGCCAAGCGGCGCTATTAGGCAAGGTTAATGAAAGAAAACATACTTATTGAAATATGTTATGTAGCGCACAAAGACAAGCTAATGAACACTGTTCATTTGAGCATGATGATAAGCTTCATCATTTCACCTTCTTGTTTCTTTCTACAAAATATCACCTACTACAGCCAGAGGGGTAATAAAAATAGTATCTGTCTACTCGGCGGCAGGCAGTATCGTTTTCAAAAGCCGTTGAACAAAAAACTCTTCCTCGTAGAAAAGTGTGATGTGAACGTGCCACCCAACGTGTGTGTGTATTATGTACGCATTGCGTCGCGCTTCTGAAATGTCAGTCTACAACGCAACTGCTGCTGTCCTCACGTCCGAAGGCGTTGCTGGTGCAAACACAACAATCACAACCATCCGCATTTCAACCGTGCATCAGGCGGTCATTATGACCATCACCGGTCTGTGTGTCTTGGTGGGTCTGCCACTGAACGTCGGCGCCTTCTGCCAACTGCGAGGGTGCCGCAGCTCCAGCTCCAGAGGCAGAGGCGCCGGCGCCAAAAACAGGCAACGCGACAGCGCCACAAGCCTCCTGAAACTCCACCTGAACTGCAGCGATCAACTGGTACTCCTCTTTAAAGCAGAGCCTTTCACTCTTCCAACGCGAAACAGTTTGAGCTCTGGCCTATTGATGTGGTTGATCAGGGTCGACCGTATAGTGATAGAGGGTACGTATTCGGGCCCGAGATTGAAATAATACAGTAATATTCACAAAAAGTATCGGCTACGCTTTGAACTGAACTGAGGCGTGTGTTGCTTTTGGAATTGGAGGTTTACGTAGGCAACGGTACGTACACGGTATTACAAGGGCTTCAGCGCCTAGGAATTGGGAGTTCGAGTTCGAGTGGACGAAAAGGGCGGTCTAATAAGCGAATTTGGTGAAAAAATAGTCACCCATCCGTCCGATTTCGCGAAGAAGGTGGAGTGGAAGCCCTGCTTTAGCGCCCTGATTCGGGGTGTGTACGAGGCTGCGGGCTTCTGGCGCGTGGGCGAGGGGGCGTGCAAGGTGTACAAGTTCGGCTGCGCCCTCTCGCTCCATCTCTCCTCCAGCATCATCTGCGTCATCGCCCTGGATCGCTATCTCTGCCTACTGCGCCCCTTCACCTTAGCAGATGCCGCCGTGCGTCGCGCGCGCATCCTGATCAGCCTGTGCTGGATCTACTCCACCCTCTTCAGTTTGCCTCAAATCATCGCTTTCACCACATTTGATCGACCCGGGTAATACAACTACTATCAGGAGTAATATAAAAGGTAATATAAACACACCTTTTATATTACTCCTGCTACTATGTATTGTATGCTGCTGCACAAACATAACCCACAGTACATATTATGCAGTTGTATTGTATGCATTATTCCCGGATGCAATGCAGGCACCCTCGTTCTCCGCAATGTGTGCACTGGCACAACATCAAAGCGCTGGACCGCCGAGTCACCCAAAGTGACCAGTTGTTGTTCCGTCTGCATCACGACGTCAACTTTCTCACCACCTTCATCCTGCCTCTGCTGCTGATGTGCTGCAGTTACGCGGGGATGCTCTGCCAGATCTGGCGTCAGTATCGCCAACCCCAGGGGCCGCCTCCAGAATCAGATCAGGTGAACTCCGGCGGCAATGACACCCTCCTCAGCACCTTCTACTCCAATACTCATCCAGCTGGAAAACCACCTCCACCGCAGCTAGAAATAAACACTGCTGAAGGAGCAGGAAGAGTAATAGCTTCTGACCAACCGGAAGAGCAACAGCCACAGGAGCTGCAGAAGCTGTGTCTGCAGGTTCCGGTAAGTACGTATACTGTATGTACGTTTGTGTATGTACCTGCAAACATTGAGGGAATTGATCGTTTTAAGTCGGTCGGTCGGTTGGTCGGATGCGGAAGTAAAAGTAGTAGTAAGGTCGTATAGTGTATGTAACCGTAGAGTACATAATGTTAGCAGAAAGGAAGTATCTTTCGTCATGTACGTGTATAAATAAAGCAAAGAAAAATGAGATAATGGAAAAGCTATTTTTTCACTTTTATCCAACAGGCGCGCCACTAATGAGGCATAGCAAGCCCCGGGGCACATTATCAGAAACGGTCGTGCTTATACGTTGTAATGCGATGTTGTTTTAACAGTCCGAGAAGCGATCGCGTTCCCATCGTCGCTCCAAGCCGTCGTACGCAGTCGCCATTCATGGATCCGACGAGCTGGAACTGATGTCGCTGCCTTCATCGGTGTCAACAGCAGCTGTGGTCGCTGCTGCTTCATCGATGGACCAAACTTCAACAGCGACAGCAGACGGAAGCTTGCTTCCAAGCGCCATTGATGGAGCGGAAGAGGCGGCGGCAGGGGCAGACAGCCCGATTCCGCGAATGGCACTGAAAATAACGCTACTTCTGATCAACGCCTACCTACTCTGCTGGCTGCCGCTCATTGTGGTCACCATATGGAGTTACAGTCCGTTAGCTACGGTATGTAGAAGGAAAGGTCACCATTTGGGTATGCCAATATCACGAGTAAAAAACTAAATTAAGATGGGCCGCCGCACCCTTTCCCTATTTTCGTGCTGTACGTACGTACATAACATATACTGTAAAACATGGGCAATTTGCACTACAAGCGTTTAGACGGAATATAGATTAATTTTAGAAGCCACCAATTTTGTAACCTTTGCATCAACCTTTTATTAGTTTTGCGCTTTTCCAACACGAGAAATATGTTTAACCAGCTCCATAATGGCCTCGCCCGCTTAGCTCGGACCGCCTAGCTCGGGCCGCCCGGAATCGAAAAAAGCGCCAGCAAAAACAGGAGTAAATTATTCATGCGACTGGCGTTTCAGACGGCCTGCGGGAGGCTCGAGGGCGGCCCGGGTCGGCCCGCGGGCTGAGCGGGCGAGGCCATTACGGAGAAGCTGGTTTAGTGGCCGAACTATCGTAATTACTTACGTACAAATCATACTGGACGGGCAAAACAGCTGCCCATCCCTATTAGAATGGGCGACGTTCTGACTCGTACGCAGCTAACGGACTGTATGTAGAGCCGGTGAGCTATAAGCAGTACGCGCACACGCGGCTTAATCGACCCTTCATGCTGCTCATTCTGGTGAACAGCGTCGTCAATCCGCTCATCTACTGCGAGATCCAGGCGAGAGACGTGAAGAAAGCCTGCGGCACGGCGAGCAAAAGCTGGAGCTGGCTCTGCTTCGGCTGCTACTTCGGCTGCTGCTCTCATACGTACCACCACACGTCGTAGAGCAAGAAAAAGCATACAGCTGAACTGGATTGGCTGTCGTTTGTCCATGGTGCAACAACGCAGGAAGCGGAAGGTTGAAGCCACTAATCCAGCAAAAATCGCATTGAAAAAACTGCGATGTACTACCTACTTCGTGACTCTTGGGGAATGTGACGTACATAGCGATGGCATAATAAAAAAGGCTGTGCACAACTACCGTATATGTTTATGTGTACGAGACGTTTACTAGTTAATTTAGCGATAAATATTTTCTTTTTTGAAGCTAACACATGTTTCTGCTCTCACTAATTCGCCTAAAGTTATCCGGTAGGTGTCGAAACATAGATTCTGATGAATGCGTCCTCTTGATCGATATGATACGTAATGCCGGTGACACCCAATAAAGGCAACCTGTCTTTTCACATCGCATTTTCCCTCACAGTACTTTCGCTCTTACGGTTTGGTTTGTTTGGTATATGTAGCTTTCCGTGGAATGATTCAATATAATATTGCGTGATGAACCATCTGAACTGGTCTTATCTTTCCTTTTCGTCGGCGCTCAAAGCGAGTTCAGCTTGCAAGTCACTTCAAGCTGAATTTATTTCAAGAAAGATGAATAAATTTTTCAGTTCCAATAGAATGGCAAAGTATGAAAGTACCGTAACCGCGAAAGTATCCTTTGTTGAAGTTGATTTTTTGATGATAAAAAGTGCAAGCAAAGCTAAACTGGAAAATGTGGATGTAGATAACAAAACACCGGCCGGCAATCGTTGATTTCCCTTTATTTTGATGAATAATCATGCGTGCTTCGTCACCATCAGCGATTCCGATAATCTTTCGCTACTTGAAGTCGGAACGGCTTCCGTTTGTTTCCTACAGGGCCGTAGCTAGAATTTCTTCCAGTGGACTTTCCACGTCATCCACTGATCTATCCATCTCCTTTCAAGCACTGCGCCACATTGCGACAAGCGGACCACATCGAATTGAAACAATGAGACCCACATTTTTGCCTATTGCGCTTTCTCGTTGCTCATATTCGAGCGAATATTGGGCAAATGCCGTGCCGCGTTCAGATTTAGCGACGTACTGCATGTTCGCCCAACGTCCCACGTACACCCATAACGTGTCCCACATTCAACGTACATTTTCGACCTGCAGTATACGGCTGGTCCGTGGTCGTCCATGCTTTTTCGGACATACGTCGCGAATCTGAACGCGACAACATTTACCCCAAAACCTTGTTGAGTATATCGAGTGGTAGTCATGGCTTCTGCACTGGGTCATCTGGGGCTGGAGATGAGAACAAGAACCTCAATTATGCACAGTTCACTGAGCTACTGAAAAGCAAGAAAGATCTGCTTCTGGTGGATGTTAGAGAAGCCTGGGAGCTGGAGAATGGCGGAAAAATTCCTGGAGCTGTGCATATTCCACGTACGATCGTATGTGTTGCATGAATCTGTAAAATCAGTGGAACTACAGTATAACCTGAAAAAAATGACTGCTCGGTTGTCGTCTCATTGGCAAACGACATTGGCAATGCCAGGGGTATGCCCAGTCGCAAAGTTTTTGGGTAGAAAATTGTAAAGCAAGGTTATGTTTAATTTGACCACGCGATATCGATTCGAACTGGAGTTGAATGAAACTGATTGGTGTACGTGTGTACAGTATGTAATCGAATGGTGGTTCGTTGCCAATGTCACATGACAGTAGACGACAGTGGAGGAGTTGTTTTCAGCTTCCATTGATTTGGTTATGCATCACCCATTATCGTGTTCTGCATGAGGCGAAGCGAAATGTACAGTACGTGCGAGAGATAGTGTACAAGAAAGTACGAAATTCGACACATACAACATACAAGGCATAGCATTTTTTTAGTGGGATCCCTGAAGGAAGCTATGGAGCTGCCGCCGGATAAATTTCAGATGCGATTCAAAGTTAACCATCCTTTGATCGACAACAGACCAATGGTGTTCTATTGCCAAGGTGGCGTTCGCAGTTTGGTCGCTATCGATTTTGCCAAACAAGCCGGCTTTTCGAAGTAAATTTTTGTACTATATGGTGACTTTATGTGCTCACTCTAGTTCTAAATAGGGTGCCATAATACTTGACTGGGTTTCTTTATCTTGCAGCACTTGTCATTTCACGGGAGGATTTCAAGAATGGCGCCTTTTGAACCCTGAGTCCTGACTAGCTGATCATGATTCACAAGTGATAAAAATATTTTTGCAGGAAACGGTAGCAAAGCTACAATATTATGCGAGCACATACTGTAAGCACGTAGCGAGCTCTGCCTAATTCTTGAGTACGTTGATTTTATTTGCTTTTTGTCCTCGCTGACGCAATTCGTTCTGACAAAATCTGGTCCTGAAGTCGCTATACAAATAAAGACAAATGCAAAACAAAGTTCAACTTTATACATAAAACTGCAACAACCAGAAGTGCTTGCAGCCACATTTTCTTTCACTGTTGCTTTATTGTCCAAGAAGCTTACAAATTCCAGTTCAATTTCCCTTCCATCGTCGCGAGTACTCGTATTTTCAGCAGAAAAAAATATGTCGACGTATGTGCGTATTCCGAAGAAGGAGAAGATTATTCGCTTTCGCAGAGACCCCAATTACCTCGATCGGCCGCCGACCGCCGTCAAAACGTTCTATCCAGATGGAGAAACGGTGACTTCCTTCTATTATGACCCCGAAATTGACACAGTTGAAGTTGTGCCGCAGAAGGTGTTAAAGTCCATGATTTATGACACCTACAGGGACCGCAGGGGACGCAAAATTCATCACTATCGCTACGTCACTGAACGGCCGCTGACCGTAAGTTTATGCACCGATTCGATACTGTATTCACATCGGAAGCATGCGTTGGGCGCACGCTCGACGTCTCCTCAATGGCTCAAGACATTGTGCCCTTTATTTAAAGATGAATGAGCCATTATTTTAGTCGCTATTTCTTCTTGGGTAAAACAATGCCGGAAGGCAGGCGTTGGCCTAATTTATAGTTTGGTCTAGGTATGTTGTACATAAATGTTGTCACTCTTTTTTTGCAGAAGTTGGAACGCGCGGCTTTCTATGACACACCTCCTCCCAGACGACGCGAGTATCAGGATCAGGAGGTGGCCGTGGTTATTTCCTCCGAGGACGACGAGTTCTCCAGCGACGAAGAAGAGATCCTTCTGCCGCTGCCGCGGCGCCCCAGCAGTCGACGACGGCATCGCGTGGAGTACTTGACCTATCCGGGCCCGGGCAATTCGACACCGAGTCGGCCGCTGCCCCTGCCTCCCCCCAGTCCTCTGCCACCCTACTACTACAACGACGGAGGCCACTATCCGCCCAACACCACCAGTACCACCAGTCCTGCCCCGTCCGCTAGTCGGCCCGGCAGCGCCATGAGTCGCTCTCGTTCACGCAGTACGATGTGAGTGAAAAATTGACTACTGTATTGTTTGATTGAGTGAAACTGAGCTGCGTACATACATACTAATGTGTATACACATACGTTATGTCGTTAGTACTACTTACTTAAAAGTACTTATTGTAGTCGTTATACTACTACTACGTATGTCGTACCACTTCTACGTCGTTAGTACTACTACAGGGTGTCTCATAATAAACCGAACACTTTTCCGTGCATGTAACTCTGGAACCAAACGTTAGATTTTCATGCGGTTTTTTGTATTTACTATTTAGTAGCCAAGGCTCAACTTAGATGTGTACAAAATTTCAGCTTCGTAGGCCGAGTGGAAGCTGCTCAAACACCATCTTTCTCTGGCGGTCAAAAACGCGGTTTTTTCTAGCTGGTAGTGCCGATTTAGTGGTCTTTTGTGCATGGGTCCAAGATAAAATTAGTCTCGTAATGAAAAAAGAGGTCCCAAAATGCTAGGAAATGTGTAGGGTATCTCATGCAATATCCCCAGTGCCACCATAGCAAACGCATGGAACAGGGTATTTTGAAAAATTAAGACCAAAATTTTTATTCATATTGATTAACAACGTCGATATTGAGCATCGAGATTCAAACCGTTGCAATTTCCGAAGTGTGCTGACAAAATAGTTGAAATTTTGTACACATCTAGTTGAAGCCCTGGTTACTAGTACAAAAAAAACCGCATCAAAATCCAACGTGTGGTTCCAGAGTTACATGCACGGAAAGGTGTTCGGTTTATTATGAGACACTCTGTACATAATATGTGTACATTACGTCGTTAGTACTATTGTACAGGGTGTCTTTTTTCTCCTATACGATTTTGATTGCCAATTTCAAGAGGTTAACCTGCACCAATTTTGCTCAAATTGTGCCCACGTATTCCCGAGCGTTTGCCATTTACTTGGTAAAAATTTCGAATTAAAATGCTGCACTGGTAGTGAGAATTATTCCCTTCCTTTCAAAATTACAATTTCGAGATTTTTCAACCCATTTTTTTCTGCCAAATGATTGAAAGACTCTTTTTGGAGACCAACGGCTCCTTCCTAAGAGCAACATAGTTTCCGCAAGATGGAACCTAAGCGCTAAACGGCCAAAAACATGGCAGTGTTGGGGCATTGCTTGGAGATTGCCTTATTTCTCATTACTGTTGCTCATGCCTGATCAGTGCTGCATCATCAGCTGATGAGCCATAATCACCAGATTTGATGACTCCCGGATTCTTTCTCGGGGTGCAAAAACGGAAAGGGTCTACAAAGCCGCTTACCATTCGAAAAAATTCAGGTGTATTACCATTTGCCATGTTTTCCGAAAGTTTGATGGTAGAATTATTGCAGCAGTAGTCAAAAATTATGGTGGAAGTGTTGAAAATTTTTGATTTTATGTTCTCTGCTGTATTTTTCACTACCAGTTCAGTATTTTAACTCGAAATTTTTACCAAGTAAATGGCAAACGCTCGGGAATATGTGGGCAAAATTTGAGCAAAATCGGTATGGGGCAATCTATTGAAATTGGCAATCAAAATTGTATAGAAGAAAAAAGACACCCTGTAGTACAACGTCGTACGTAATTTAGGCTAAGGCTTGTTACGATTAAGAATAACGGGCCAACGGTGCGGTGCGCACCTGTACAGTACTAATATTGCAAAATATCAAATAGGCTCTGTATGTATAGTACTTACATGGTGGTGGGTACTGGGTACTGTAGTGAAATTGGGGTGAAATATGCTAAACGTAATATGATGATGCTGATGCTTGGGATGCAGGTATCCGATGACTGAAATAGGCAATATGCAATTATGAAACATGTAAACTTGACTGAACAGCCCACTGACTGACGTGTTCTGTTTGGTGTGACGTTTGAAGCAAACGCATCGGGCAACCAAGGCAAAGCCGTCACATCAATTTAACGTGAAACCTTTACACCCAACAGAACAGAACACGTCTTGCAAGCCACCCAGCCCTTGCGCAGAAAAGGATAGCCGGAAAATTTCACCACGTAAAGAAAGCCAAACGGGGCAATATGGGCAATTGCTTCCCTAAACGTCAAGAAGGAAGAAAGGAGGACCTCGCACTGCACAAAAATCCAGTCAGTTCAGCTGAACCAAACCCAGCGCAAGTAGTGGATAGCTGTCAAAACAGCTGGGCCGCGGGGGAAGAAAAAAACCCACTTATGGACTACTACTACTTATTGCTCAAGAATCCAGCAATTCCTAATGGACCCATCTACATCTCCGATCTTCCCCCTGAGCTGTTAGAAAAGATCCTGTCCTATGTGCCAGTGGCTGGGGCAAAGGATGCGAACAGATTGGAGAAAGTCAACAGGGCCTTCAAGCAGTTCGCATGGCTGGGAGTAAAAGAGATGAAGTTCTTGGTTCAAATTCGGTTTCGCGGTCACTTCGTTGCCTTTTTTTGGTTGCGGACCTTTCGTTGCCGCGGTCACTTCGTCGTGAGTACTTTCGTTGTGGGTACTTTCGTTGCGATTTTTTGTTGCGGAATTTTGTTCAGCCGTCCTCTGGTCAATTGGTCGCGAGAACTTTCGTTAATTTCGTTGCGGGTCATTTCATTGCCTGTCCAGAATTGGTCACAATATGGTCGTGAGAACTTTCGTTGCGAGATTTTGCAAAATCAGTACACACTTTATGTATACCCTAAGCCTAAGCCCAAGTCTAAGCGCATATGCCTTAGCTCAAGCCTAAGCCAGCAACGAAGTGAATGGCAACGAAAGTTCTCACGACGAAATGACCAGAGGACGGCTGCAACGAAATGTCCGCAACAAATATTTCGCAACGAAAATACCCGCAACGAAAGTACTCACGACGAAGTGATCACCGATAACGAAGTGACCGCAACAAAAGTTCCGGCAACCAAGTTACCGTATCTTCAATTTCGATGATAGGAAGAATGAACAGACATTTATTTGGAAAATATGGGACGAAGAGAGGTGGAAGTCTGCTGGTCACGACACTGATCACTTCCTGTCGTTTGTTGCCGCATTTTGGATCAAGGCACAGAACCTACAAATGCTGGAGATAGACATTGGAGGTACTCAGCAATGGCATTGGGTTGAAAGCGAAAAGGCGGAGCTGTTGATGTCTCGTCTGCTGGAGCTGATGCAGAGGGAACCGAGGGCCATCAGCAGGATAGGAAATCAGCACATAAGTGTTTTCCTCGCTCCATCCACTGGGCCCTTCATTCACGCATGCCGGCAACATCTGCTCAGTCTCTTTCTCGACTTCAATGTGCACGATGTAGAAGGCAATGCTTGCACACGCCAACAGCTGTCCACATGCCTAGAGGAGTGCGACCGACTAGAAGAGATCAAGCTCCCTCGCGATTTCCGCCTCATTGCAGAAAGGATATCTTTGGCAAGACAGAGCCAGTTGAAGCGCTTTGTATGTTCGGCAGATATGTGGAATAAGGCCGACTATTCGGTCTTTTTCTCTGGTCTGGCTGAGTTGCAGCGAGCCAAAGATGAAGCTGCTGCTGCCGCTGATAGCAAGGCGCCTCCTCCACTTCATCTGGAGATTGACAGAGATGGCTTGTCCAGCTTCATAGCAGCAGCGGCCTCTGTCACTTCTCCATTGCCCATGATCAGCCACATCACGATGCCGTACATTTCTACATTTGCCGTGAAAATGGGAGTGTCGATGGGATACTGGTATCGGCATTTCTGGCGTCTCTTTCCTCGTCTCGAACTCATCAAAATTGACTCATCGAGTTTGTATTTCAGCTTAGCTGTTTTTCAATCATTCATGAAGGCCTGCAACGGCTGCGATGGCGCCACACGGAGGAAGATGGAGATTACCATGCAGTACCAGAAGAGTACTTCGGGCATGACTCTGTTGAATCAGGTTCGTAATGAGATGGAGCAGAGAGAGATGCTGCGCCTCACTTCTAATGGTGGTCGAGGCTACGTGTTGAAGGGTCGATGTGGATGTGGCAACGCTGGAGTGGAGTTATACTTATTACTACCGTATTTTTGGGTGTATGTCCCCCCATTGTATATCCCCCCAGTGTATAACCCCCATTGGCAAAATATAAATTTTGTCCAGTGTACAGGGTGTCCCATAATAAACTTCGGGGGTTTTCGCGCTTATAACTCTCGAGTTAAAGCTCAGATTTCAATGCGGTTTTTTCTATCATGTAGCCAAGGCTTCAACTTAGATACTTGCAAAATTTCATCTGCGTAGCTTCATTGGTTATGGTTTTATTGGCCTTCAAAGTTTTGGTCCCGTTTTTGCAGGTTTTCCCTCAGTACTGTAGAATTGCGGTTTTAAGATAATCCAAATTTGTATTTACGCTTCCACACTTTGAACTGACGACCACGCGTCAAGTTCTCTTGCCAAGTGGATTGCTATAAACCACTTAGAGCAAAATTGGCAGGGGTTGATAGTAACTATGCCAGAAAATGTGCCGAAATTTGTTTATTGGGGGGAAAAGTCCATAAATTGGGGGCTAGAGAATGTAGCTGTTTTGAACCAGTTCTAATTGAAGTAGAATAATTAAATTTTGCCTGCCTCTAAGTTGAAGCGTTGGGTACATAATGCAAAAAACCGCATTGAAATCTGAGCTATAGCTCGAGAGTTATTACCGCGGAAAGCCCGGAGTTTATTATGGGACACCCTGTATATCCCCCTGATGTATAACCCCCCATGTACTGGAAGGTACCAGCCTGCCTATGTAAGCTGGTCATAAGCTAGCTATGGCTACTCCTACACCAAGCTACTATGCCTATAAGCTTAGCTGAGCATGTCTTGTACTAGAATAACCCTGTTTTGACCACGATTACCGTATTTACCCATGCATAGCCCCCCTATGCATAGCCCCATATTGGCAAAACATAAAAAATGCCCTATGCATAGCCCCCCCTATGCATAGCCCCATATGTACTGTACAGTACCTGAACCTACCTACATAAGCTGGTCATAAGCTACCCATAGCCACTCCCACACCAAGCTAAGATGCCTATAAGCCTGCTTGTGGGTGTATTGTACTAGAATAACCCTGTTTTGACCTTAATTATGCCCTAAAACATGTGCTTTTGACCTAAGAAATATGCCTCTGTGCACCTCTCAAAAACATAAAAAATGTCCCATGCATAGCCCCCCCCCCCCCCCCCTATGCATAGCCCCCCCCCCCCCTACTCTCTCCCCAGGTTTAGTGAAAAGTTTTAACTAAAAGTTTAGTGGTCGCACTTTTCCTAAATATATTAGTGAAAATTCACTAAAATTTAGTAAAAAATTGCGAACTGTTAGTGATTCTGGAGCCTCGCTAAATAATTAGTGATTTTACTCTCACTAATTAGTAGTTTTCAAATTTTTTGGCATTTGGCTTGGCTTTTGAGTACACAACAGCATTCTGGTTTTGTGGATGTGTGGTGGTCTCAATCTTCTGTTTTATTTCTCTGAAATTTCGACCATGTGTATTCTGGATATATGAACAATGTGAGCTACATTCTACCATCTTCCCATGCAATTTCAAGAATGTCCCAGTGTCTAAAAGCAATAACTATGCATGGCATGTTGCCTCTACAAAGTTTTCCTGGTATGCAGTTAATACATACCAATAAGGTCAGGTAAATAAATAGGCTGTATGTACATACATACCTATTTGCAGCAGCAGTTTATAACTATGAGCTGCCATATTTTAGTCCCAAACACTGTCAAGCGCTCCAGCTATGTCCAAGCCATCTCGCCACCATTGATGGAATGTGGCGATTCAAGCAGCCATTCAGCAGCTGTGTGAAAAGGCGCAAGAGAGAAAAACCATCCAAGAACATTCATCATGATAGCAACATGCAGGTGAAGAACCAGGTGTGTCTTCTGTATCTACATATACTATACTGTATTTACATTGTGCTGCTATGCTGACTATTTTGCCTTTCTTTCCTTTCTGTATGCTTCTTTTGAGGTGTTATACTGCAGTCATCTGTATCAGTATCAATGTGATGTTGTTCAAATAGTATTTTCAATTGAATAGCTGTGTTTTGTGCTGAATAAACTGTGTGACTCTGAAATCGCTAACCGGAGTCGTAAAAAATTACTAAAACATTATGAAGGAAAGTCGCTAATTTATTAGTAACTTTTCTCTAAACGGATCCCAAGCCGCTATACCGCAAATGGTTTAGTGACAAGTTTAGTGAAAATTCACTAATCTGGGGGAGAGAGTATGCATAGCCCCATATAGGACCTCTCAATTTTTGCATAGCCCCGGGGCTATGCATGGGTAAATACGGTATGCCCTAAAACGCTTACTTTTGACCTCAAAAACATGCCTCTACACACCTCTCAGAAACATAAATTTTGTCCCATGTACAGTATATCCCCCCATTGTACAGGGTGTCTCATAATAAACCATCCACCTTTCCATGCATGTAACTCTGGAACCACGCCTTAGATTTTCATGCGGTTTTTTCCATTTTGTAGCCAAGGCTTCAACTGAGATCTGTACAAAATTTCAGCCATTTACTGTAGTCCGCATACCTCGGAAATTGCGACGGTTTGAATCCCGAAGCTCAAAATCGAAATTTTTCATTAGTATGGAGAAAAATGCGGTCTGAATTCTTCAAGATACCCTGTTCCATGCGTTTGCTGCTGGCACTGGGGCTAATGCATGAGGTACACATTTCCTAGCATTTTGGGACATCTTTTTTCACTACGAGACAAATTTTAAGTTAGACCATGCACATATGACCCCTAAATCAGCACTACCAGTTCGAAAAACCCTTGACCGCCGGAGAAAGAAGGTGTTTCAGCAGCTTCCAGTGGGCCTATTAAGCTGAAATTTTGTACACTTCTCAATTGAAGCCTTGGCTACAAAATAGAAAAAACCGCATGAAAATCTTTGGTGCGGTTCCAGAGTTACATGCACGGAAAGGTGGATGGTTTATTATGAGACACCCTGTATATCCCCAGTGTATAACCCCCATCAGACCTCTCGATTTTTGTATAACCCCGGGGCTATACACCCAAAAATACGGTACTCTTTGTAGATTAGAGGCTAGATAACCAGCATCACTGCTACTGGCCAAAAATTGTACTACAGATCAGTATAAAACAGAGAAATCAGCTCGTAACCATGTACTGTATTTCCACGTATTTTCACGATCCAGCTACGACTATCATTACAGCAAAACTTTATACAACAAAAATGTAGAACTCAACATGGAGCACACGGTGGTAGCAAACTTATTCAGAACTGATCAGTTTTTGCCTGTAACTCACGAAGACGCAACGTAGAGGGATGGGACTCTGGGGGGTAGGTACGTGGTAACTTGAGGCGCATTTCCGCCCCGGTTTTCCATTTGCGCCCCAAAATTGAGCTGCCAGAGGCGCAATATTACTGTATGGTAGATATGAAGAGGCGCCGAAAGGTGGCAGGCAAAGAGGTGAATTTGGTATTTTGCGCCTCAAGTTTTCGTTGGCTACCTACCCCCCTGTATGTAGCCTTACCCGAATTTTCCGCGCAAAGTTCCCCTTTAACTGCTTCCAGCACTGCAGCATTAGATTGCTGTATTGATGATAAAGCTGGTGTCGTCAATATGCACTGTAAAACAAAACAAAAGCGGTGTACGCATATTCCAATGGTTCAACCCCAACCTAACATCGCTAAGCTTCCCCCTGAGCTGCTGGGAAAGAGTCTTCCATGTACCTACATGCATTACTTGAATTAGTATTGGTGTGATATTTTTGGTGTGACAATTCATGACTGAATGAAAGTGAGAAAAAATTAGACCTCTGACACAGAAAAGAAAGCGTAAGCTGGAACACTCAGGCTCAACATAAACATAACAACAGAACACTACAGGGGTGTGTGGCCAATAATTGGATCCATAGTGCATCCCATCCCATGTGTCTGGCTTTTGGCATGCTTTACTTGGAGCTTCCAATCTCGTTGCTGCCCATTGATTGGACCGCCTTTTCATTTCCTGTTTCCAGTTGCAATGGTGGTGGTTTGGCGAAGTTGTGACAGGATGTGCATTCGTTGCGGTAGATCGCAAAACTCTTCGCCATGCCTGCATATTCTGATGGTCCTTGCTCCCATTCGTTGGGGCTGCATGAGGTCTGCTGCAGTAGCATGTACTCCATTGGTCCATTTCTCATTTTACGGTCCATGGAGGCAAAGATGCTCAAGGCGCTCCCAGTGCCCAAAGCTAGGCCGGCGCGGAACATGGTTGGTGGCACAAGAACAAGGCACGCAAAACGCTGTTTTAGGTCACGCCACAGATCACTTCACGCCACCAAACATTATGCGATGACAGACTACAAAATACACTATACTCAATCGTCTGGCGAGTACAATCGGAATGGTACTACGTGGTACTACCAGGCATACGATTGGTAGCATCATGCGAGTTTGCTGCACATTTGATGTCGTCAAAACAGGAAAATTGGGCAAGCTGTGTTGTGTAGCTGACTGAATTCTAATTGCAGCTACAGCTACAAAAAAGCAGGTGTAGCTAGTACAAAAATAAGTGCCGAGGCCGACAGGACTTTTTGTTGTGACGCAATCTCAATCTGCCAACCTTATCATAGATCTGGCAACCCTGCGCCGGAAACAAAAACGAAAAACGACGAGGGAAACAGAAACCGAAGAAAAAAGAAGGGAAAGAAGAAACCGGAAGCGGAGCGGAAGTTGAAGTTGCGGCAGCGTTGAGGGATGGACAACAGTGGATACCTGGGCATTCCTCCGGGTTCGGGAGGCAGCAACCGCTGTTCCGCCTTTAAGCTGGCTTCCGGTACGCGTCTCGCAGCCACCGCATCTCTCTCCGGACCCAACCAGAGGGCCGCCCTACACTTTGACGAAGTTAGCAACAACTTATGCTTTCTTGTGCTATGTTCGCGCGCAAAACGTTGTTCTCAAGTAATTGGCCAGAGAAATGGTGGAATTGGAAGGTTACACAGTTGGAAATAGGTTTGGTTGAAATTAGCTGAGAAGTGTCAAAAAGTTTTATACTTGACGACAACTGTTCACAACGTACAAAACGACAGTTGACGATTTCTGGCGTTCCGGCAAAGTTGTCGGCAAAAATATACCCTTGATGCTGCGTTCACCAGACGTCCGCACGGACGTCGTCCGTCAAATCCGTAAAGCGTATCTTTTTTGCGGTGTGCCGTGTACACCTATATAGATACGTCCGTTACGGACGTCTGGTGAACGCGGCATGAGAAGCGGACAAAAGCAGCGACTCCTACCTGACGCCGTTCTTATTTCAACCACACCTATTTTCAGCGAACCGCTATGTTCGTGCTGTTGCTCTATGTATGTGATGTACGGTATATTGCGTACGTTCGTTCATGTATGCACGAATCTTGGGTACTATGGGGGAAAACCCGACACTTTCCAGCAAACTATGTAACCTTTTTCTTGCGTATTTTGCAGGTTCCAGTGGTGAGCGATGTGGTGACAGTAAGCAGCGGTGCTTACGGCTATACAGCTGAAGATTTGATGGCAGCTCAGGCGATAGAGGGATTGCGTATGAGCGCCGGTAAGGCGGTGGAATCTCAGCAGCACTATCATCCACTGCATTCACAGTCACTCAGTACAACTCCGGACCAGAAACCTGCGAAAAGTACGCTCCTCATGCCACAACAGCAGTCAGCCATGCATCTGCAACATCTGGATTCACACTCTCCATCGGCTACTAATCAACAGGTGTGTATGCCATGATGGGTAGTACGGGGTAATTTGGGCCAGATCTAGGACGAGAATTACGGAAGCGCTGCAATATGCAGATTGAAAAAGAAAGGGCAAAGATCACTGATTTTGATATTTCTTTCCCCATCAGAAAATAGTCGACCTGGATAGAGTGGCCCGAATTATCCCTGATTACCTAACCAGTATTATCAAAAATGTACTTACCTAGTTACATAAACCTAATACAGAGTGTCCCATAATAAACTCCGGGGGTTTCTGCGCTTATAACTCTCGAGTTAAAGCTCAGATTTTAATGCGGTTTTTTCTATTTTGTAGCCAAGGCTTCAACTTAGATACGTGCAAAATTTCATCTGCCTAGCTTCATTGATTATGGTTTTATTGGCCTTCAAACTTGTGATCCCGTTTTTTGCAGTTTTTCCCTCAGTACTGTAGAATTGCGGTTTTAAGATAACTCAAATTTGTATTTACGCTTCCAGACTTTGAACTGACATCCAAACGTCAAGTTTTCTTGCCATATGGATTGCTATGAGCCACTTAGAGCAAAATTGGCAGCCGGGTTATAGTAACCATGTCAGAAAATGTGTCGAAATTTGCTTATTGGGGGGAAAAGCCCATAGAAATTGGGGGCTAGAGAATGTAGCTGTTTTGAACCAATTCTAATTGAACTAGAATCATGAAATTTTTCCTGCCTCTAAGTTGAAGCCTTGGCTACATAATGCAAAAAAAACCGCATTGAAATCTGAGCTTTAGTTCGAGAGTTATTACCGCGGAAAGCCCCGGAGTTTATTATGGGACACCCTGTATATTGACGAAGGACTATAGATAGACAGACAGATTTAAGGATGGCTTACGGTCAGAATGACCCCGCAATACAATACGACAATAGTCTGGCCAGAGAGAGAGAGAGAGAGTTCGCTATTGGACTCAAGTCGTTCTGTGTAGTTTGCGTATACTTCTGAAAAGTAGGAGTACACAAAGCACGGACAGATATCCGCAATTGTGAATCTGTTTTACGCAATTCGACTCGAGTTCCATAGCGAACTCTTAGTGGCTAGACTATACTTGTGCAATTCATGTCAGTAATGTACAGTTGATGACATAATTTTATCGCGTACTTTTTTCTACCACCAACAATGCAGGTGAGACGCCAACTGAATATGGAAGCAGATGGTCAGAGGAAGAAGGGCGGAGGGGGCAGGGGGACGGGAACGAGAGAAGGGGGCTTCAAGACACCCACGCCGACCCCCGGCAGCAGTAGGAAAAGAAGCAGAACCACCAGTTCCACCACCAGCCCCTCAGCTAGTCCTGCTGCTGGTATGTATGAATATGCATGTAATGTACGCGCATATAATTGCTTGTTCATGCAGGGCGTATTCGCTACTTGCGCTAAGGATTATGGGGGAGTGCTTTTTCATTGGGCTGTCGGCTTGTAGATCCAGAAAACGCACTGTAAAATAAAGGAATCCCGCTCTGGCGACTATAGGCGCTGATTGAGTTGTAGGGTTGCCATAAAAATATGGACCTCTGAATGTAAAAAGTACTGAACGTATTTTGTTTGATCAAACGTCCATATTGTTGAAGTTAGCCGTAGAACTCGATCAGCACCTACACCCGGGATCGACAACTGAAGTAGTGAATACGCACTGCATGCAACTGTCAGTGTAGTTACATCTGTTATCCGTATCATGGGTGACTGAATCAGCGTTTATTTCTAGAGTCCAGTGGTTCTCGTTATGACAGCTCGCTTCTGCTTCTCACCAAGAAGTTTCTCGGCCTTCTCAACTATTGCGATGATGAGGTACATATCTCATCTGCGCTAATCACAATACAGTCCATTCAGCAGTCGAATAGTTGAAGTGTTCTTGTTTGCTGTTAGGTGATAAATCTGAATGACGCAGCTGCATCTTTGGGTGTGCAAAAGCGTCGCCTCTATGACATCACCAATGTACTGGAAGGCATCGATCTCATAGAGAAAATGGGGAAGAACGCCATTCGCTGGAAGTGAGAGACTTAGCAATGCTTTCCTTTGTTTTCTACGTACCATGCTTTGCACATTGTCACCGCTTTACCGTGATGTGATGTGATGTTTGTTGCAGAGCGAACGACCCTGACGCAGATAATCTGAATTTGACCGCCAAGGCACTTGAATTGGGTAAGCTTTCCTCAGACACACACGCACGCACCACACCACCTAGACAGTAAGTCGTTGTACCTATGTAATGTACAATACGTTTGGCGGCTTTACTCCAGCTCTTCCCAAATGGAAAGAGGGTTGTTGGCTTTTGTGACGTGCCGCGTTCCGTATGGCGATAGCCGGGCCCCGAAAAGGGGGGGAGAGAAATAGGACCGAACGGGAATCGAACCCGCTACCCTCGGACACAGCTGTGGACTTAGGCACCCCACCAGACGTACCGGTCCGGGGACATTTGGCTAAACTCGCCTTTCATACCTAGAACTATTTAGTTTACATACTCTACTGGCCTCGGACGCTATTGCCATACGTACGCAGTACGTAACACTTTCATCACGTGTGCTGTGCTGTGTGTGTGTGTGTAGAAGTGGAGGAGTTGGACAGGCGGGAGGCGGAGATGGAGGGGATGTTGGGGACTGCGCGACGTCATCTGACGCTGGCGACTGCGGATCCCACGCAGTCCGTCTACGCCTACGTCACCTACGAGGACCTGCGCCGCATCCCGCAGTTCCAGCGCCAGACCGTCATCGCCGTTAAGGCACCCGTAGACTCCCTACTCGAAGTCCCCGACCCCAAACAGACTTCCGTAAGACAAGAAGAAGGGGGGGGGCTGATACTGTGCGCCACACACGCGCAGAGTTAGAACTTTCGTTTTGCATTCTCACTGCTGCTCCCACGTGCCAAGTTTTCACATGTTTGCACATGGTGAGTTTCAGTAGCAGTGCACAGCACACCAGTCAGTAGTGCGCCGCACACGTGGCGAACAAACTCCCGCGGGGAATTCACCGGGAGTTTGAAACTCGCAACGTTTGAACACGTGAAAAATTTTGCGCGTGGAACAAGTGAGAGAATGTTCAAAACGCAAAACAAAACGCGAAGTTCAAACTCACCGTGAGTTTTCTTACCAACCACGTGTGTAGTAGAGATGCGACGATATATCGGTATCGGTATCGAAAATCGATAGTATCGAGCATTTTTTGAACTATCGGTATCGATATCGGTATCGAAAATTGCTTTCCTTGTACTATCGGTATCGGTATCGTATCGAATTTTCTTCTTGCTCCTACTATCGATATCGGTATCGGTATCGAATAATCATGTAAAAAATATCGATTTTCGATAGTAATTTTTTCTACAGTAAATTTGGCCATGCGCGAGGCAAGGGCACGTCGATTTCGGCGCTAAGTTTGTGGTGCAGTGGCATGAATTAGTTTTTGCAGTAACTGTAGTCATATCCATGACTTACAGAAGTATGCAAAGGCAACTAGTGCTAGATACGTAGAAGGTGTCATGTTGTAGGGTACTATGGGGTAAACCCGGCCATGGGAAAATATCAATCGATTCCCTCAACTATCCTATTTCAAATGAGCTATTTGGCTATTCATTTGCTGAAACAGCAAGGGAGATTAGGTGGTCAGGTCTGCCACATGGCCAGGTTTACCCCATAGTACCCTACGCTACCATATACTAGGTATTTATTTACTAAAATGGACATTGCTCTTCAATTATTTAATTATTATGTCAGTACAGTCATACCCCAAAGTGTATTCCTGCTCCTAGGGTGTAAATAAATGCCCATTACTGTTCAAAACACAGTGCTACAAAACTATCGGTATCGCTATCGAAAATCGATAATTTTTTGCCCACACTATCGGTATCGGTATCGGTATCGATTTGGAAAAAATTGCAACTATCGGTATCGGTATCGGTATCGAATTGGCTTGGTGAAAAACTATCGATATCGGTATCGGTATCGATTTCTGCAAAAATTCACTATCGTCGCATCTCTAGTGTGTAGCGCACTGGTGCCACCAATGGCAGAGCGGCAAAACAGACACACATGCAACGAACCATGCATTGATATTTTGTTTCACACCTTCCCATGGCTCGCTCACTCTCTCTCCCGTAGTTCCTTTCATTGTTTCGCCAGCTCTGGCGCTAGATGTCACTGGTGACGCATTTTGAGAAGTGTCTGCAAGTTTGTATGACTGTAGTAGTGAACACTGTTCTTCGTGATGATGAGGAGTGTACATATGTTGTTGAGTACAGGAGTTGCTGATGAAAATAACGAGTCGAAACGACGAGAAGGTGGAGGTGTTTCTGTGTCCGGAGGCACAGCAACAACAGCTGCAGCAAGCCACTGCTAATCCGCCTACTTCTGCGGAGGAGAACAAACTGCCGAATCGGCGCCAAGAAACACCGCAAAGTAGGAGACTGCTAAACTGTGTACTGGCTTGTATGTTTCATCCGTACTTACAGTAGACAGCATCTTATTTGTACGTACGTACGTACGGTATGTGCAGCAGTACCTACGCACCTGAATGTGTTATGGTCTAATTTCTTCAGCCCAACACCTTATCCGCACACAGTGGAATATTAGTACTCTACCGTACGTATCATGATGTATACGTACTGCAGCACACACCTACTCTACTATCAACCTAGCCCAGTGACACTGTCATCAATTGATGACATTGCGATTTCTGTTGTCCTGAACCCCTATAATGCTGTCTTTTGCCCATTTTCAGAAAGTGAGCCACTATGGTCTGCTGCTGATTCTCCGCTAAAACAGTTGTTTCTCTCCACACCCAGTAAAGCTGTCACCACAGTGCCACCGCCGTCCTTTGTGCAGTTGGAAGCCACGCAAGAAGCATATGCTGTGGCCTGTCTCGGCCCGGACGAGGGGTTTAACGACCTGTTCGCCGACACTGCCAGTAGTGACAAGGCGCGCATTTAGCTCACTCCAACCTGCTTGCAGTGTGCTCTGTCTGAACGAAATATGGTGCATGCATTTGGATGGCCAAATTATGATCACGATGTGTTGTTTCATATTCACTTAGGGTACTACTCTTCTGTGTGGTAAACCCGGCCACTTATAGTGCTGACAGCCGCTGTTAGAATTATGGGTGGTCGGGTGTATCCCTCAGCAAAGCGGCCGTGTTTACCCCACAGTACCCTATGTATGATGGTCCTTTTGTGCCGCACTTGATGTAGACATTGTCTTCGCTAGTTTTCGAGCAAATGTTATAATCTGCAACTTAGCCTATTTCCCAGCCAGTAAAATTATGCATATAATGCCATGCGGTTGTCTCAAACAGCTGTAGTACTATTCACCCTTGGCCTGTTATTTGTGCGTTTATTACTATTGCGCTACCTTGCACCTGCAGTACGTCCTATTACATGTGCGTTTATTGTTATTATTTTATCGCAAAAAATTTGCAAATTTGCCTTTGCCAGTCCACTTTGCATAGAACTGGCTTCAATACAGCAGAGTAAACGAAAGCTGCCACGTTGCTGATGACAGTGTACATTTGATAATACCTTGGCCTTGCTTGTCAAAATTTGTATCAGTTCAGTTGCCTGTTATTTTGTATCAGTTTGTTCGGACAGCTGAAGCGGACGCGCTGCTCCGGATTGCGATACCGTTTTGGCCATGACGGCGGATTTCATGTGACGAACGACCACTGTATTTTACTGCAAGCAGATAACAAAACAAACTATCACCAGTGATGACACACAGACAGTTTCCAAAATTCCAAATGTGTGCAATACAGCGGTGAGTCTGCGCTTTATAGAAAAGGCAGCTAAACCTTTGTGCCAACTATGTATTGTTGGGTCTCCGCATGTAAAAATACGTACATACAGATTACCGTACCTCCGTTCCGCTTCCGTGAGTACACGATGACGTTTGATATCGGCTCATCATCGCCGTCTTCTTCCTTCGGCTTTTCCCGTTCCGTTGTTCCTGCATTATTTCGAGGAGACTCCTCCGTTGTTTCTGCGCTTTCCTTTTTGTCTGCCGGCTCCTGAGGTCGAGCAAGGGCAACCAGTTGGACTTGGAAACCGAGAGATCGGAGCAGCTGCAGCGTGTTCAGAGGCCGCAGAAAGAATCTACGGCCCTTGCTGGTCGGATGGTCATCGGGTTGCTCTACCAGCAGGATGGTAGTGTCGCTCACACGCACTAGAGAGAGCAAACGATGTGCATGAGAAAGAACATGAACATGGCCCACAGTAAATTTCATCGTTGTCAGATATTTACATTACTTTTCCCCGTCTGCAGTAAAGTAATGTACTGTAACGCTTCGTGTATAACCCTTTTTTGAATATAAACCCCTCGTGTATAACCCCATATTTGGTGACTAACGAAGCTTTACTAACTAGCTTTACAGTAATGCATTTCTAAAGCGTGCATACGAGGGAATATGCCGTGGTTCCTTCTGCCAAAAGCGTTTGGTGGTGGTGGTCGCATTGAGAAGTTGAACCGAGCGTGTCGTTTTCTTCGTCGTCGTCTTCTCCCGGCGCTTTGTTGCGAGGTGGAGGCGGAGATACGGAAGCTGCTGCTGCCGCTGCCGGAAACACTGGCCTTGTGCACGTTGGAGTTGGAATCGACGGAGTTCTGGACAGAGGTGGAGTCGGAAATGGCGGACACTTGATCGCCTCGCGTCGATACAGAACCCTCCGCAACCACCTCTGAAAGATGTACGAGTACGTACATGTACTTGTGCATTCTGCTGGTGAGAATACTTCTCTCTTTCGACTGTTGTAGATAAGAACAGTACACGTACAAAGTGTGTGGCTCGTGCTCATCCCGGAATATCTCGTTTTGCCGGATCATAACATTTGTAGATCTCTGCGTAATGCTGGACCTACATGTTCAAATTCAAAGTGTGGCGCGTGCGTAGGCAGTTGCTAAGTGGATGAGTCCTCCTTTCGCAACTCTACGTACGTGTGCGCCATACTTTCTACGTACAGTGCGTGGACCACTGTGTAGGTCCAGCATTACTAGAGGTCCACCAATGCACCGTGGTCCTGCAAAACAAACGGCTCCTGGATGGCGCCCCACAATAGACCTGCGCCCTTGCCGTTGTCTTGTTTACATAACGTACTGTAGGGTAGGCGGGGCGTAAAGGTACTTTTGTATCCTTTTTGGGCGTCCAGTCGCTCCGCGTGCGCCACTGTTCGCGTGTCGGCGGCGGTGGCGCCTTCGGCCTTGGCTTCCGAGACGGCGCTCGCCGCTTCGCCGGCCGTCGCCTGGCCGCCGCCCGCCGCTTCCGCGTCGTCTCCGTCCGCCATCGCGCCAGCTTTCACCGCGCCCACCGCCACCTATTGTAACGCAACAGAGGTACATTTGTACGTATGTAACTCTAGAGATGCATTAGGGGCCTCGGCTCCGGCTCCGGTAAATCCCGGCATATTTTTGGATCCGGCTCCGGTATTATGAACGTGGATCCGGTACCGGAGCCAGGGTCTTTATTTTTCACTTTTTTTCTGACTGTTCTTGAAAAAATCGAGGTTTTCGCATCGACCCAATTGATCAAAAATTATCGCAAAACGTGCTTACGTTGCTATTGTCAGTGACAGTAGTGACGACTGCGTCTTGATCAACCGAAGCACGTCCGTTATCCTTGACCATGGCACCGACCTGGTAGGCGTCCGCCTCGGCCGTGCCGTTCGCCAGATACGCCGTGTCTACGACGGCTTCAAGGAGGCCATCGCCAGCCGCCCTTTGATTCGACACACCAGCCGCAGCTGCAAGCAAGCACCCGCAGGACATTGTACAGTTACAGACACTGATAAAAAAATGTTTGTATAGGGTAGGTACACTGTGGAGTAACTCGGGACCAGCTAGAAAGATAGAAAGAAGAAAAACGAAAAGAAAGATTTTGCATGTATTTTATAGGGGGGCCCCCGATTGGGACCGAAACGGCCGTAGCATGGAAAACGTACTGTCCACACAGATAGAAAGGAGAGCAATGTTGTAGAGTGCTTCTGTGAAAATGCACCTTGGCACCTGTTTTATGGTCCAGCAGCCGTTTTCCAAACATACTGAGACTTTCGCATTACGTTGCTGACCAGTTTAAAGGGGAACTTTGCGCGGAAAATTCGGGGTAAGCCTGCACGGATCATTCGATAGAGCATAAAAAATGCTGCAAAACGCACCAAGTCCCATCCCTCTACGTTGCGTCATTCTTGAGTTACAGGCAAATACTGATCTGTGAACGGGAAACTCAGCTTGAGAGCACGTAGCTCGCTAACCATTGCACCGATCGGAATAATTTTTCCACCACCGTGTGCTCCGTTTGGCGTTCTACCTTTTTGTTGTATAAAGCTAAGCTGTATCTTCACTGCCGGTGGCGTGGGAAGCCAAAAAACAGGTGTCCTTGCGCAGTTTAGCACATATTTCATACATGGACAAAATATGTGCTAAACTGCGCAAGGACACCTGTTTTTTGGCTTCCCACGCCACAGGCAGTGAAGATACAGCTTAGCTTTATACAACAAAAAGGTAGAACGCCAAACGGAGCACACGGTGGTGGAAAAATTATTCCGATCGGTGCAATGGTTAGCGAGCTACGTGCTCTCAAGCTGAGTTTCCCGTTCACAGATCAGTATTTGCCTGTAACTCAAGAACGACGCAACGTAGAGGGATGGGACTTGGTGCGTTTTGCAGCATTTTTCATGCTCTATCGAATGATCCGTACAGGCTTACCTCGAACTTTCCGCCCAAAGTTCCCCTTTAAAATTTAACCCCTCCTGTACGCTGAGATTGGCTGCTGGTAGGCCCAAATTGCCCCCTTTGTGCCAGCCACTTTTTTCAAAAGTTCTTAACATCATTCTACTCCATTTTCTTCGCTGATTTCGGTTTGGGGCATGCCCCTTCGATATTTTCATAAATATTTCATGATATAGTCCAAAAGAGGTAATTTTGGCTAATTTGATCAGTTTCGTCATTTTTTGTGGTGTATTCATCAAAATATCGAAGGGGCATGCCCCAAACCGAAATCAGCGAAGAAAATGGAGTATAATGATGTTAAGAACTTTTGAAAAAAGTGGCTACGGCTAGCACAAAGGGGGCAATTTGGGCCTATGTACCAGCAGCCAATCTCAGCGTACAGTAGGGGATAAATTTTAAACTGGTCAGCAACGTAATGCGAAAGTCTCAATATGTTTGGAAAACGGCTGCTGGACCATAAAACAGGTGCCAAAGGTGCATTATCACAGAAGTACTCTACAACATTGCTCTCCTTTCTATCTGTGTGGACAGTAGCCAATACTTAGCTGGCATAGTCTCTCCTTCTTTGTGTAGTCTTGGCTGTACGTTTACGTGGTGTGGTACTACAGGGTGTCTTTTTTCTCCTATACGATTTTGATCGCCAATTTCAATAGGTTACCCTGGACCGATTTTGCTCAAATTTTACCCACATATTCCCGAGCGTTTGCCATTTACTTGGTAAAAATTTCGAGTAAAAATACTGCACTGGTAGTGAGAAATACAGCAGAGAACATAAAATCAAAATTTTTCAACATTTCCACAATAGTTTCGACTACTGCAACAATTATTCCATCAAAATTTCGGAAAACCTTGGCAAATGGCAATACAGCTGCATTTTTTCGAATGGTAAGCGGCTTTGTAGACTCTTTCCGTCATTGCACCCCCAGAAGAAGTCGGGAGTGTCATCAAATCTGGCGATATGGCTCATCAGCTAATGATGCAGCACTGATCAGGCATGAGCAGCACTGATGAGAAATAAGACAATCTCCAAGCAATGCCCGAACAATGTCAATGGTTTTTGGCTGTTTAGGGCTTAGGTTCCATCTTGCTGAAACCATGTTGCTCTTAGGAAAGTTCCGTTGGGCTCCAAAAAGAGTCTTTCAATCATTTGGCAGTAAAAAGTGGATTGAAAAAATCTCGAAATTGCAATTTTGAAAGGAAGGGAATAATTCTCACTACCAGTGCAGAGTTTTAACTAGAAATTTTTACCAAGTAAATGGTAAACGCTCGGAAATACGTGGGGAAAATTTGAGCGAAATCGGTGCAGGGTAACCTGTTGAAATTGGCAATCAAAATCGTATAGAAGAAAAAAGACACCCTGTACATATGTACTGTACCCAGCCACCTGCGGCCAGCTTCGCTGGCCTTGATGGCTTCTCCCTCGCAGGTACCGTGCAGTCTCCAGAAGTTGGAAAAAGTACTGTACAGTACGTTATTTGTATGAAGAATTTATTGGCATGGAATTTTTAAGGGCATGCTGATACCTTACCCTTCCATCCACCGATATAAATTATTCTGAAATGATGATGTCACACCACATTTCTTCATACCCTATCCTTCTATCCACCGATATAAAATTATTTCCAAAATGATGATGTTACACCACATTTCTTCATATCCCTCTTCACCCACATTTCTTCATACCTTACCCTTCTATCCACCTTTATAAAATTACAAAATGATGACATCACACCACATTTCTTCAAACCCTTCCCCTCTATACACCGATATAAAATTATTCCAAAATGATGACATCACACCTCATATCTACCTTTATGTCATTCATGAACATGGGCTGCTGTGGGAGCGGATGACATTTACACTATTTCATCATACCCTCTATATGTCATTCGTGAACCTTAACTTCATACTCTTGGATATGTCACATTGACCACATTTGTCACTTTCTTGCTTTCTGATTACACCGATATATAACGCGATATAATATAGGACCACATTTGTCTGTACGAAGCCAGACACACATTTTCTTCATACTTTTATGTCATTCATGAACAGACACATTTTCTTCATACCTTACACCGATACAATAGGGGACCACATATGGTCAGCTGCCTCTGAAAATTTCTTGCTTTCTGATTACGCCGATATATAACAGCAATATAATATGGGACCACATTTTCCCGTTCTTTCTTCATATGCCCATCCTTCATAGCCAGACACACATTTTCGGCATACATTTATGTCATTCATGAACAGACACATTTTCTTCATACATTACACCAATATATAGGGGACCACATTTGTCACACTACATACCCTTTATGTCATTCGTGGCCAGACACACACTTTCTTCATACTTTTATGTCATTCGTGAACAGACACCCGTTTTCTTCATACCTTACACCAATATAATAGGGGACCACATTTGGTCAGCAGCCTCTGAAAATTTTCTTGCTTTCTGATTACACCGATATATAACACCGATATAATATGGGACCACATTTTTTTTTTTTTTTTTTTTTTTTTTTTTTTTTATTCTGATTTTTTTTTTTTTTTTTTTTTTTTTTTTTTTTTTTCCTCTTTTTTTTTTATACACTACATTGTTTCTTCATATGCCCATCCTTCATATCCAAACACACATTTTCTACATACATTTATGTCATTTGTAAACAGACACACATTTTCTTTATACATTACACTGATATATAGGGGACCACACTTGTCACACTACATTTCTTCACACACCCTTTCTTCATACCACACCGATATATAACACCGACATAATATGGGATGTCATTCGTGAACTCTCCTACTTCTGTTAGCGCAACCCTTTATGTCATTCGTGAATGCTCCTACTTCTGTTAGCGCTCTTCCTGGGTGTGAACTCTCCTTGAGCGGATGATGTCACATCCTATTTCATCATACCCTTACGACGTCATTCGTGAACATTTTCATCATACTATATGTCATTCGTGAACTTGCCTACTTCTGTTAGCTCCTCTATACTCTTGATGTCATTCGTTAACTCTCCTTGAGCGGATGACGTCACATCCTATTTCATCATACCCTTACGACGTCATTCGTGAACATTTTCTTCATGTCATTTGTGAACTCGCCTACTTCTGTTATTGCAACCCTTTATGTCATTCGTGAATCACATCCTATTTCATCATACCCTTACGACGTCATTCGTGAACATTTTCTTCATACTATATGTCATTCATGAACTCGCCTACTTCTGTTAGCGCAACCCTTTATGTCATTCGTGAATGCTCCTACTTCTGTTAGCGCTCTTCCCGGGCGTGAACTCTCCTTGAGCGGATGACGTCACATCCTATTTCATCATACCCTTACGACGTCATTCGTGAACATTTTCTTCATACTATATGTCATTCGTGAACTTGCCTACTTCTGTTAGCTCCTCTATACTCTTTATGTCATTCGTGAACTCTCCTTGAGCGGATGACGTCACATCCTATTTCATCATACCCTTACGACGTCATTCGTGAACATTTTCTTCATGTCATTTGTGAACTCGCCTACTTCTGTTATCGCAACCCTTTGTCATTCGTGAATCACAGCCTATTTCATCATACCCTTATGACGTCATTCGTGAACATTTTCTTCATACTACATGTCATTCACGAACTCGCCTACTTCTGTTATCGCAACCCTTTATGTCATTCGTGAACGCTCCTACTTGTGTTAGCGCTCTTCGCGGACGAACAGACGAACGAACGGACAGCTCCTCTATTTATAAGTAGAAGCCAGCAAGTCTACAGTACAGTATGCGTGGGCGACTTGCCTAAGTCTCTGCCTGCTCCGGTATTATTTACGCCGGCGATAGCGGCGACGGAGGAGACGCCCCCGTCCGCGTTCTCCAATCGGGCGACAGACGCCGCTCCCCCCTCCTTCTCTCCGCCCTCCACACTGCTGCCAGTCGCCATGGCTCCACTCTCCGCCTCATTACCAGCCATCACTGTGCCATCCACATTCTGCGCCATCGATATTCCGCCCACCTCTAGGCCTGCAAGCTCAATCACAATCATTATCAATAGTCTACTCGCACAGGGGCACGGCGCACGTATGTGCTCTTGTATTGACAAAGAGAACAACAGGAACACTAGTACGCTACACACGAGGTGGGTAAACTCAAGGGGAATTCCCCGTAAGTGTGTGATGAAGCAAAGGGATGCCGGTGAATTCACCGTGAGTTTGAAACTCACCACGTGTGAACACGTGAGAAAAATTTTGCGCGTGAGAGCAAGTGAGGAATGCAGGGGTTTGTACCCATTAGCGCGAATCACAAGTGCGCGCGACCGAGGTGCGCGCCACCCAATAGCGCGAATTCTCACTTGAGCGAAGGCTCATTAGCGCGAAACTCATGTCCGCGTTAACCCCATTAGCGCGAAAAAAATGTGAGCGAAATACGCACCCCATCTCCGCATAACCCCAATAGCGCGATACCCAGGTGCGCGTGACCCAAATGAGCTCCTGCCATTTGCGCATACCTGCAGGTGCGCGACACCTCATTTGCGCGTACTGCATTTGCGCGTAACTGCATTTGCGCGATTCTGGGTTCTGGGTTGCACAACCAGTTGACTGCAGAGGCATTGAATCCCGGGAGGAGTTTGGTTTGGTTTGGAGTTCGAAGCATGGTCTTTGTCTCCAGCTCATGTACCCAACTGTTCCCAGTGGTTTGGAGTTTGAAGCTCCAGCTCCAGTCTCAACTGTTCCCAGTCCACCCCAACTGTTCCAGCTTATGTCCCAACTGTTCCCAGTGGTTTGTAATTTGAAGCTCCAGCTCCAGTCTCAACTGTTCCCAGTCCATCTTAACTGTTCGAGCTCATGTCCATCATAACTGTTCCCAGTCCACCCCAACTGTTCTAGCTCATGTCCCCAACTGTTCTCAGTCCACCCCAACTGTTCCAGTTCATGTCCCCAACTGTTTCCAGTTCCACCCCAACTGTTCCTCCTAGTTCCAACCCAACCACTGGCCAAATTCGCACAAACTACTGGCCGATTATACCGTGAAGTGTGTTAGCGCTAATGGGGTACGCGCTTTTGGGGTTACGCGCTATTGGGGATTGCGCAAATACAGTTTCGCTCATATGACTGACGCGCACATGGGTCGTCGCGCTACTGCGTTCGCGCACCTGGGGTAACGCTCCATTGGGTTTTTTCAAAAAAATTTTTCGCGCTAATGGGGTCTTGCGGAGATGGGGTTTCGCGCAGCTGAGATTGCGCGCACTTTTTGCCGGCGCGCTACTGAGAATCGCGGACATTTTTTTCGCTCATATGGGTGACGCGCTACTGGATTCGCGCAAATGGGAACACGCCAATGCAGGATAGGATGGAATAGAGAATGCGCTGAATCTCTTAAATGGCGTCTCTTCAAAGAGGGATGCTCTACCTACATACACGAAACTCGAAGTTCAAACTCACCGTGAATTCACCGTGAGTTTACTCACTACGTGTGTAGCCACTACTGTCAAGGTAATCAAGATTGAACGGTATGAAGATGCGTGCAGAAAAGTATACATGGCATTGTACAGTGTACACATTCGGTACATAGTACAGTACACAGTACGAGTACAGTACCTCCGTCGGCAGTTGCGAGCTTGAGTCCGGCGGTGGCTGCTGCTTGATTAAGTCCCGCAGCCGCAGACTCGAGAGTGGCGTTGGCGTCCGCCTTCGACTCACTCACTTCCGCCTGCGTGTCCAAGTCCACCGAACTGGCCACGTCTCCGTTCGCGAAAGCTCCGAACTCCACCATCGCTTGCCCTGCATCACCCACCACATAACGTACCATCAAATGAAGTACTAAGTACGTACGAACCTATGGTATGTACACCAACATAACATGGCTATTGCAGAGGACAAGCTGGGCACAAAATCGGCAGCCAACAAAAGCACTATGCATGCAGTGCGGGGGAGCAATCTGTCAATAATTTACAACTACGTAAGTATGCACTGTACCAGCACGTGTTTGTGCGGTACTTCATGCACTGTATAGTAAATAATAGCCGTAGGTTTAGGTACTGTAAGTGGCAGCCACAGAACACAAACACCCTTACTAAGGCCGGCGAGACCGCCGGATCCAGGGCTGGTGTGTTCGAGTGCGTGGAGTCGTCCGAGCAGGGAGCTGAGTCCGGTGCCCGCGCTCTCGGCCTCCTGTTGTCCGAAGGCGCGACGTCGCTCCGTCCCCACTCTGTCGTCGATCGCCGCCAGCAACCGAGAAGCCGCGCTGAAGTCATCCGAACTCGTGCCGCCAACTTCCGAGATCAGAGCCAGATCTGACACAAAGACAGGAGTTTACTCGTCAGGGTACACAAAGTTCTGGGCGCGTGCACTTTGCTGCACACAGGCAGGCTCCCTTTCGCTGTCGAAGACGCTGTCGATCATGTTTCGCTGTACATGTGTATGTAACGTGGTCTATGTAGCACTTGTACATGTGGTATCATGTGGTATATCTGGTATGTGTCCAAATGCTCGGCGTTCGCACACACATGATCAGCCAATGAGTGTATGGCTGTATGCATACAGTATTGATACAGCTGAATTTTGGATTTAGGCTTAGGCTTATGATTATGCTCTACCTCTACGCATACACATTCCAGCGAACTGTAGATTTACCCTAACTTTAAAAAAACGTAATGATCATGTTTTAACCTCAGAATAGACTAATTTCACGAAGTACAGCTGCTGAAGGATGCAGATCTGAATCTCACCGAGAATTGAAAACAGTTGTGCCGTTTCTCAATCTCAAAAAGTAATTTTTGCTTTCCCATCTTCAAAACGAAGCTTACTGGCAGCTTGTAATGCAATGCACTAGTGTGGTCTACATACATACAGTACGTTTGTAGGCTTAAAGTACTTTATGAAGCTTAACTGCAGCTGGAGCTACTGTACGTGTAAGCAATGCCTTCAACTGGGTTCTTTGCGCCTTTTCTTTCGAAGAGAACGAACAAAATGCGTCCACTTTACAGGCGCTCAGCTGCAACCAATTCGCAGCAAAACACAAAGCAAACAGAAACAAAGCACTGAACTGAACATCGCAGAAGCACAGGAACTCTATGCCTGAAGTCAAAATTCAGGAAACCTCAAAAGTTTGTTTGTTCGTGTCTAGCTTGAGTGATGTAAAAAAGAACTTCCACCTTCGGCTCAGGGTTGCCTGTACTGTACACTGTACGTACGTACACGTACAGTGCAACAGTACAGGACAGTGCTTCTACTGTTTGCTTTGACTGCATTGTATTCTCTACGTAAAATGTATACTACACATGCTGTAATACAAACAGAACCATAACCATGCGGGCTCGACAGTCTAGCCTAACTGGGACTGGTTGTTCACCTGCGCAAGCCACTGATCACTATCACACCTCCCGTAGAAGAATAAGCAGCATTGCGGACTATACCAAAATGTGGTCCTCGAATTCTGCGGTTGGAAAAAGCGTGGGCCTAATTCCAGGGCGACAAGTGTTCGGACCCCTTCTGCTAGTGACGCTTTCGCCCATTTTCGTCATCGTTTTCCATCACATTTTGACTGATCTGAGCGGCTCGTTTATGATGTTTGCGGAAAATGTGTGGACGTACGGCCCGGTCGATTACGTTCACAGTATTTGGCCACGCTGGAGAGGCGACGCCATCAGAACTTGGCGAATGATCGGAGTGTTTATGGGCTTGCAACTAGCGATTTTGAAGGTAACGTAGCGTACCTTACCAACAGTACAGTACGTACCTAAAGTATACATACTACCAATTATAGACAAAACTTAGTCGTCTCTGTTTTATATGTAGGCACGTACGTACGTAATGCATTGTCTGCAGTTCGAAGTGTTCGTCGTATGTATGTACAGTACAGTATGTATGTACTATGTACTGTAGAAGTAGAATTCGTTCATTATTTCAACGGCATGTTTTCTTAGTTCGTGCCTGGTGCCCGATACCAAGGTCCGGTCACCGCCTCCGGTTGGGTGCCAGAGTACAAAGTCAACGGAGTTCAAGCCTTCCTGATCACCCTAGGCCTCTTTCTGGCCGGTACGCATCTGGGCCTGTACAACGGGGGCATTTTGTACGACCGCTTGGGCGAAATTCTCAGCTGCATGAACGTGTTTGCTCTCGTTTTCTGCCTCTTTCTCTACCTGAAAGGACGGATTTTCCCCAGCACACCCGATCACGGATCTAGCAGAAATCTGATATTCGACTACTATTGGGGCACGGAATTGTATCCTCGGATATTTGGTTAGTCCATTTGGCTTTGTGTATACAATGTGCCTTTTTGCTTTGGCAGACCACAACATTTGCAATCGTAGGTACTTACTTTGCATTACCGTACCTTATCTTTTTTTCGCACAATCCGCCGCTCATAATCATTTGTCGTTAAAGGAAGGGCTCCCCACATCGCTTACGAATTTGAATTAAACCCATCCTTAAAAACTATATTTTTATTGAGTCTTTTGTATAAAACGTTTCAAAATTCATGTTTGAGTTATCGATGATAAAGGTTGAAATTTTAGTCTGAGGGGACGTCGGGAACCGTAGGTTATGTGTGTGGCTAGTGAAAAGAGTAGAATTGTAAATGCAGCATATTGGCTGCATGGACTGTGGCCCGGACCGTAGGGAACATTTTTCAGGCTCCCTAGAGATAGAGTAGAAGTCAAAGCAAAAACAGGAACAAAGGCGCTGTATTTCCAACTAACCCTTTCAAAACTGACCACCGTAACGGTTCCCGACGTCACCTTCGTCGCCTTCAGTACTGAAAATTTGCAAGCTTTATCAAGGGCTTGCAGTAAAAGGACTATCCGCTATGAAGAAAAACCCGTAAACGAAGATGCCGACAAATTATGCCACATTTAGCCGAGCGACAGCGAAACAGGGTGAAGCCGTGGGTCGGGGGTCCCATACAAACAATAACTCGAAATCGATCAGAGATTTTCGGGACAAAAAATTTTTTCAAAAATGACGTCATTTTCCAGAGAACCAGGCCGTTTTTGGCCGAAGAGACCAAAAAAGGGCAAATCCAGCATCTTCATGGGCCTATATCTCGACAACAACGTTGCGGCAGAAAGTTGCCGCCATAGTGAAACCTACCCGGAAGGATCCCCTCTTTCACCCCATGCCCACGGCCGGCCGCTAGTTAAGGCCTAACGCGTTTATGGAACCATATCTTTTCTTTATCAAAAAATTCACCAACCTTAAATTTATTTTTCCTTTGATATCAGACCACCATTAGATGCGCCTGATCGAGCTGATTCCGAATATGCCACTGGTGTCTGCAAAATTTGCATTATTTACGGAGTTATGGGGCCTCCAAAGTGCCCCTACTTCCAAAAAACGCGATTTTTATCGATTCTAAATCCATAAGGGGTTAACTGTTTAAACAACTTTTTCTGACCTAATTTTATGTGTAGAATCCGAATTTGAACTTAATTTTTCCATTTTCCCACATTTAAGGCCTCATTTTTGCCATTTTCTACTTTTCAGACGTCAAATCGTGAAAATAAGGCCTTAAATGTGGGAAAAGAAAAAACAAGTTCAGATTCGATCCGCATAAAATTAGGTCAGAAAAAGTTGTTTAAAATTTAACCCCTTATGAATTTTGAAACGCTAAAAATCGCGATTTTTGGAAAGTAGGGCCACTTGGAGGCCCGTGGCATAAATAATGCAAATTTTGCGACGCCAGGGCATACGGAATCAGCTTGATCAGACGCATCTAATGTGGTCTGACATCAAAGGACAATAAATTTAAGGTTGGTGAATTTTTTGATAAAGAAAAGATATGGTTCAATAAACGCGTTAGGTAACAGCGGTCTGCCAGTGGTATGTGGTGAAAGAGGGGGATCTTCCGGGTAGGTTCACTATGGCGGCAGACTTTCTGCCGCAACGTCGTTGTCGAGATATGGCCCCTGAAGGTGCTGGATTTGCGCTTTTTCGGCCTCTTCGGCCGAAAACGGCGGTTCCGGAAGACGTCATTTTTGGAAAATTTTTTTTGTCCCGAAAATCTCTGATCGATTTCGAGGTATTTGTTTGTATGGGACCCCCGACCCATGGCTTCACCCTGTTTCGCTATCGCCGAGCTAAGTGCTGCATAATTTGTCGGATCTTCGCCGGGTTTTTCTTCATAGCGGATAGTCCTTTTACTGCAAGCCCTTGGCTTTATCATCAAATAACTCGAGAACGGATAGGACTTTTGAAAAGCGTTTTTTTGCAAAAGACTCGAATAAAAATATAGTTTTTGATAGGATGGGTTTGAATTCGAAATTCGTAAGTCGATGTTGGGGTAGCCCTTGCCTTTAACCGAGCAGCTGCATTTTAGGCTGGGACGTCAAGCAGTTCACCAACTGTCGTTGTGGGCTCATGTTTTGGGCACTGTTCGCAGTAAGCTGTATCTACAAGCAGCACGAGCTTTTCGGAGCTGTTAGCCTCTCTCTGTGGGTCAACGCCATTCTCCAACTACTCTACATTCTTAAGTTTTTCCTCTGGGAGTCCGGCTACCTGTCCACCATTGACATCATGCACGACAGAGCAGGCTTCATGATTTGCTGGGGCTGTCTGGTTTGGCTGCCCTGCATCTATACGAGTCACAGTCAATTCCTGGTGAAGAATCCTTCGGAGTGCGGTGGCTTCCTTCTCGCCCTGCTGTGCTTGCTGAGCGGCGCGCTCTGCATCTGGGTCAACTACGACTCGGACAGGCAACGTCAGGAGTTCAGGGCGGCTGGCGGACGGCTGAAGATCTGGGGCAAGGATCCGCTCTTTATCGACGCTAAATACCGGACGGAGAAAGGAGAGGTGAGAAGCAGCCTGCTACTGGCCAGTGGGTGGTGGGGGAAGGCCAGGCATTTCCACTACTTGCCAGAGATGGGAGCAGCCGTCCTCTGGACTGTGCCAGTGGCTTGTCGACAAGTCTTACCCTACTTCTACATTCCGTTCTTGGCGCTCCTACTCTTGGATAGGGCCTACAGGGATGACGCGAGGTGCAGGAGCAAATATGGAAAGTACTGGGATCAGTATTGCAAGCATGTACCCCACATGCTAGTACCTGGAGTGTTTTGACTATTTTTTTGCTGCATAGGACTAGGACATATTCACGTGGTGTGATCAAATTACTCGATGACCTCATTTTTCCGAGTTAACTTGAGTTAAATAACTCGGGCAACAATTACCCAAGTTACTCGAGTAAAGGAGCAATGAACATGCAGTACATACCAGCGCACACCACTGCATTTGTACGATTGTAGGTACGTGTGCAAGACAGCATGCTACATACTGTACGTACAATGTGGAAAAAGCCTTCATGCATGAACGTGCTCAGAGTACATACAAAGTGCATTATACAGTACGTATACCGTATTTCATGGGCTGTACAAAAATCGAGAGGTCTGATGGGGTTATACACGGGGGGGGGATATACTGAACTGAGGGGGATATACACCCAAAAAAACGTACTGTACTGTGCATAGCCGTGTACTTACTGCTTACGTACGTGAGCGTGCCGTTGTTCGGTACGTGCAGGTACGTTACGTACTGTGGTGCTTACTTTTCTGTTGTCCGTCGTCTCTGCTTCCGTTGGCGGTGTTGCGGACGGAAAAGCCGCCGGCGCCATTCGTCGGCCCCAGCACGCTGACGTTGGTCTGGACGCTGACTTGCGGCCGCCCTCCCGTCGCCACCTCCGACTCCACTTCTGACGTCGCCGACGTATCCGACCCATACAGATCCCCGGTAACGTTTCCCTGCGCTTTGGCCTCCCGCTCTACGCGCCGCAGAACGTCTGCAAGCAACGCCCGTCTCTTCTACACTGTACCAAAATTAGATAGTAGGCCAGGCCTATTTCTTGCTTAGGGGAAGAATGGACCACAAACTAAAGAAACCATCCTTGCCTAGCGCAGATTCGCCCCAATTATTTGGGTTTTCGAATTATCCAACTATTTGGATACCCAATTGGTTGGTTTCGCAAAACCCAATTAGTTGGGTTCGTAAAACTTAATTATTTGGTTTCGTAAAATTATCGATTTTTACAAACCCAAATAATATTGGGAAGCAAGCATTATATTATATATTTTTGACTGTACCAGTCTTCACTTTACCTTTTTCATGACTTCAGACTGGTCGCGACCGCTCGACGGACTCGCCGATTAGCCGCTTCTAAGCTGCCGCAGCTCGTAAACTGTACATACTTACAAATGGGGTGTAAAGGACAGACAGTACAGTCAGATACGTGCGCACAATTTGTGGTGTAAGACTTACTTCTTGAGAAGATGGCATCGCCACAGCAGGCAGTCACCACGAAAAACAGCAAGGCAGCTTTCATAGCATGTGTAGCAGGACAATGAACGGGTTCGAAATACCGTATACCGTGGTTGTGGTTGGCGTCGGTTGGTTACATAAAAACCTTAGGGCTACAGGGCTAAACAAAGGAAGGTGCAACAGAACCAGCCAACTTATACTGTAGCTGAAGGTGACTTGGCCCTCAATTTTGCTTGAATTATTTTTTCCAGCAGTTTTCTTTATCCGTGTGCTTATGTACGTTCAGTACGTACAATCTGCAGGAATATTCAGCGACCCTGTAGGATATCGATATCGTGAATGAATTTGTGTGTTACTCGAACAGAGTTGGCAACTCACTTTGCTCATACCTCATACTGCTTCCTGCGAACGTTTAAACCAGCTCCTCATTAGATTCGTGTTGCATGCTACAGCAAGCAGATAATATACATACGTACATACGTTTCGATGTTGGTTACCTCAAAGCCGCTGATCCATCCCTACGCGAGAATAATGGCGTGTGCAATGTGCATGTGCGATGCTTCTGTCATCCGGCTTTTCCTGTTTATCGTCATTTGTCGTGATGAAATACGAGAGGTGGTGAAGGCTTGAAGGTGGGCACAGAAATCTTGAGGGACGGTGAAAACGGTTTCCGAAATGGTGAAACAAAAAAAACTTTTGAAAGGGCGGTAGCGTTCGCGTCTACGTCCGCCATTTAGAACGACAGCGTTCGCGTCCGTCTTTTAGCTCCACCATGGACTACTGAATAAACGACATTTCTTCAGTAGTCCATGGCTGAGCGAAAAAGAAAGAAAAAAAAGAAAACGAAAAATACTACGCACGGAGTTCGGAAAGGAAAGATTAGGCCACCAAAAATTGCTCTGGAACGAATAAGAGAGGAAAAGGAGGAAGATGTCTTCTGCGAAGAGGAAGCAGGACGAGAAGCACACGAAGATGCTTCGAGAGTTGGCGGGTCAAATCACGAACAAACAGTGCTTTGACTGTCATCAACGTGGGCCCACCTACGTCAACATGACCATCGGCTCCTTCGTCTGCACTGGATGCAGCGGAATACTGTAAGTTGAAAGAGATTTAGAAGGCAGAGATTTACGTACGGTACGCGTACGTGTAACGTGTAACGTGTATTATATGTGATGTATAGCTGGGTGGACAATCAAGAGGGTCCTTGACAATTTTGGCGCTCCGTAGTAATCTTAGTAAATCTGACATTTCTATACAAGAATAGCAACCGGCTTTTTCGACCCTTTTTCAAACACTATTGCTATTCTTGTTTATAATGTCAGATTACTACGGAGCGCCAAAATTGTCAAGCACGCTCATTGATCGTCCACCCAGCTATATGTGCGAACCTGCATATACTTCTGCGTTGCATTTGTACGCGGTATATGCGTTATGGTATTTGTGTTGTTTTAGGCGAGGTTTGAACCCTCCGCATCGCGTCAAATCCATGTCCATGGCTTCGTTTACGCCGGACGAAATTGATTTTGTGAAGAATCGAGGCAATGAGTACTGTCGTTATGTCTGGCTGGGCACGTATGAAGGCGACAGCATCAGATCGACGGACGGACACAGAGATGAGCAACAAATGAAAGACTTTCTCATCCTTGTAAGCATAAGCAAACAAAGCGTCGTTCACTCTTCGTAAGTGCGTTACACACGTGGTGAGCAAACTCACGTCACGATTAATTCACCGCTGTCTCTATACTTACAACGTATGTATATGCTATGCTATGGGTGAATTCACCGTGAGTTTACTCACTACGTGTGTAGCGCACTGGTGAGTCCTGCTTCGGCCCCCACGCGGGAAAGTTGGCTGTTTTATTGCTCATTCACAGTGAAAAAAGGTTATGCGTTCGGCGTATCCAATGGCTGTCCATGTCTTTGCATGTGTCGAGCTATGGACACGTGTCGAGCGTACGGTCAGCGCATGCCTCCATAATGTGAATGGGCCATTGATCACCCCGCATTAGACAGTTTTGTTTTTCTTTCTTATGACGTACACAACACGTATGTAGAAGTATGATATGAGCGGAACGTCCAGCGCATGTCTCCAATGTGAATGGGCCATTGATTATCCATCCCCCCCGCCTCATTGGACAGTTATCGTTTTCACTTTCTTGTGACGTATACACACGTACGTATGTAGAAGTATGAGCGGAAGCGTTGGTACGTGAATCCGACGGAAATCGTGAGCGTACATCCAGCGCATGTCTCCATTGTGAACGGGCCATTGATTACCCCCGCATTGGACAGTTTCGTTTTTACTTTCTTATGTCGTACGTACTGTACACTTACACGTATGTAGAAGTATGAGCGGAAGCGTTGGTACGTGAATCCTACTGAAATCGCGCGGCAACAGTCGCTCCTCTCCTCCTCTCGACTGCAGCAGCAGAACGGGGCTCCCGTGACTCACCGCCAGGTGTCGCCCCAGTCCTCCTCCTCTGCTCGCTCGACAGCAGCGCCCTCTACTGCAGGAGGAGCTATGAATCTGATCGATCACGCTGACCCTGCCACGCCTACCCAGGTATAGTTGCCTCAAGTTTTTGGAAGACGGAGGAGAGGCGTTTATTTTGTCTGGGTCACTCCTTGGGCTAGGCATTCCACTTGTCTTGTCATCGCCCTTCTTGCCTGTTTGCTGTGCTGTGCGCCCAGTGAGCGCAATTAGCGAAGGCTGCCCAACCCAGCGAGCCTGTCTTTTGTCTGTCCACTTCAACTGGTTCCTCACTCCCTCCCTGTCCACTACTAACGTATTTCCTACAGGCGCTCAAAAACAGCATTATCCAACGCATTATCGATCGGTTTTCCGTCTTCCAAAAAGTTGCAGCAATATTATGTATGTAATGACGGGCTCTTGTTATGACGTAATACGTAGGCTAAGCTATGTATGTGTTTGATTATTGATTGATGACATACATCGATGACTGGCGGGGTTATATAATATGTATGTGTGATGTTTGTAGGCGCATTTCAAGCAGACTCCTCCTGCTTCCAGTGCTCTGAATCTGTTGGACGGCGACCTGTTCGCTGCCCCTCCAACTGCAGCTGCTACTGCGTCCCGTCACACTCAACATATACCCACCAGTATCAGCGGTGAAAACTACACTTCACTTCGCATTGCACTCTCATATGTTTGTGCACGTAGGGTAAAGGGTATACTTTGATTGTAGCTCAGCAATCGGTGGGAGGAAGTGGTGGGAATTTTGCGAACTTTGCGAACTTCAGCAACGCCTTCGTTCCTCCTCCGCCTGCCATTCCAGCAGCATCCTCCACGTCCGTACGTCTACCCCCTCTTGTTTTTGGGGTTTGGGTAACCGGCCGCTTTTCCGGACTTGCCGCTTAGATGAGAGTGGTAGCTCAAGTGAAGGTTTTTTGTGTTTTTTGTTGTGTCCGGTTTTACATACCTACGAATCTACGTACATACTGTATCTCTCTCTTATTGGTCTTACACGATACTACGTAGTACGACGGGCTTTTCTCAACCCTCCGCCCGATTACTTGCTGCAAAAAGCAAAGCAGAGTTTCTTTTCCGCGTGCATAACGTATGAACATAAGATAAAACAAGCAATAGGATGGATACTCATACTAAGATGAAGACTGAAAGAGAAACCCAAACAGTTTGCCATTGTCCGAAAAGAGGAGAAATAAAACCGGAACAGGACAGGCGAAAGAGTGTGAAAAAAGCCAAACTTCTTCTACTCTCCTTTTTTTAGTATATTGTGTTGTTCATCGTTTCGTTTCAACGATTCGGGCGGAAGGTTGAGAAGAGTTCTTCGTACTGTCGTGTTGTGTATGGGCAATCGGGGTTACGGTGTAATCGGGCCACCCTAACCTATATTTCCAATCCAAGTAGGAGGGGTGGTATTTTTATGAAACTGAACCTTTTGTGCTCTCTGCTATCTGGTGGTTTCATATTCGCTGAGATTCCTGCTCGCCTCTCCTACTTGAGCAAAGGTAGGGTTTCCCGAATTATCCCGCCCCGCACTACCATATGTGACGGTAGCATGGGGGCAGTAGTGTCGTAAACGATACAGTTTTTGCTCGATATGTGACCAGGAAGCCATCTTCCCCCCCCCCCCCCCCCCCGCCCCTTCTGGACGTCGGGTTTAATGGTCATAAATAGGGAAGGCGGGACGTGAAAGTTGATAGTAGTGGGCTACACACGTGGTGAGTAAACTCACGGTGAATTCGAACTTCGAGTTAAACTTCGAGTTTTATTTTTCGTGTAGAGCATTCTCACTTCCTCCCAAGCGCAAAATTTTTCTCACCTGTTGAGTTTCAAACTCAGGGTGAATTTACCGGCGGCCTCCCTATGCTTCATCGCATACTTATGGGGAATTCCCCGTGAGTTTACTCACCACGTGTGTAGCGCGCTACTGATTTTCCCTGATCTCTGTTTCAGATGTGATGCAGCAGCAGCAGCTGCCGAAATCGGCGACGGTGCCTGCGAGTCTGGCGACCACGGCGCCTCCTCCTTCTGCTGCTTCCACTGCGGACAAATACTCGGCGTTGGCAGAGCTGGACGGTCTGTTCAGCAGTGGCAGTGCTTCTTCTGCAACTGTCAAACCGTCTGCTGAGCCCTCCACTGTCGCTTCATCCGCTGGCTCTTCTGCTGCTGCTGCTCCTCAGAATAATGCGTTCGGTAAGGGGACGGATGGGGTATGGGCACGTGAAGGTCGCTTGCACACGCTGCTAGTTTTGGGAGGTCGCTTGCACACGCTGCCAGATTTGGGAGGGTGGTGGTAGGTAGGTATTTACTGTATTTGGAAGAATTTGAGGGTAAACCCGGCCATGGGAAAATCTGGCCATCTAAGCTTTAGGGCTGCATATCTCTGCTCAGCAACCATGTCAATCGATTCCTTGAACTCTCCTTTCTTTCAAGTGAGCTATTTGGTTGATCACTTGCTGAAACAGCAAGTTCAAAGGCGCTTAGGTGGCCAGATTTACCCCACTGAACCTGAACCCAATAAGCTGCACACAGATACCAGTAAATTTTATTGAAATAGGTGTGGTCCACCGAGTATTAGTTGGATCACACCTATTAGCAGCGTGTGTGGTAGTTTTTCGCGTCGGCAGTTCGGTAAAATACTCTACCAGGTAATTTTATTTACTTCGTTCCCAAGTGCCTGTGAAGAACTTTCTTGCTACTACTTCATTGCACTACTAAAACGCAATCTTTCTTGCTAACACCCTGTGTTCTACTTATTACTTACCACCGGCGTACATAATAACACCCTGTTGCAACGTTCTACGTCAGATACCGTATGCAAGGAATGAATGTTATGTAGTATATAGGTACGTACGAAAATACATGCAACACATCATGCGTTATTTCTCACACGGTACGTTGTTGTGTGTTCTGCTTGCAATTACTACTACCATTGGGTCTTTGGTCTCTTATTTTGAGGTGCGGGTTTTCCATCGTCCGCGCTTGGGAGTGGCGTTGGGATGCGTGCTGGCTTTGCGTTTGGCAGCGTGCCAAGAAGCGATTCGGCGCATCAGTTTAACAGCGGCGGATATCTCGCTGGCTACCATCATCGCTACTTTCCAACCTCTTGTACGTTCTGTACTAAAGGGTGACTGATCTATCTGTCTGCATGCTTTGTTGCATGGCTTCCGCTTGTTTGTGTTTGTCTTGCACGGTTACTTGTGTGTGTGCGTGAGTGACATGTTGGAAGTTCCCCTGTTGTCCAACTGCACCTACTTATTCTATTGTGCGTTGTTTTTGCACGAAACAGCAAGTTAACCCCTCCGCTATTTCGCAAGTCGCCGCGACCAAAATGCGACCCCTGACGACAAAATTGACGAAGTGTCGAAAACGCCAGGTAGCATTTGTTGGAAAAGTTGTCAGAAAAATTGCGACCAAAATGTGATGGCGTGCGACCGCATGTGATACAAATGCGATACTGATACGATCACAGTTTGGCGAGGCCGCACTAGGTCACATTTTGGTCGCGGCGACCTGCGAAATAGAGGAGGGGTTAACGGGGAGCTGACTTACATAAATACCCGGACCCATTTTCCCCATCCCCGTATCCCCCAAGTTACCCCTGCTTTCCCTGCCGCCCTTATCTAACTCGTTACCAGCGCGGTTCCTGTACGTTCTTATTATTTCTTTCAGCCAGCGGCAATCCTTTCATCACCGGTCTACCGCCTGCCCCCGCCTCTACCCTTCAACAGCACCAAATTACCCCGCATCACCACCACCAAATGGCGGCCGCACCCGCTTCCACTGGCTGGCCATCACACCACGGGCCGATGGTGGCCAACCCCTTTCTCTCCTCCGGCACAGAGGCACAGCAGCAGCAAAAAAGCAACAGCGCCTCTTCTTCCTCCTCGGTTCCGAACCCGTTCAGGGGACTCACGCCCACTCCGAATGCGCAGTCAACGCAACAACAGCAGCAGGCGATGATGCAGCAGCAGCCAGCGACGGGATGGATGACACAACCGCCCGCCTGGCAGCAGCAACAACAGCCCAATCCCTTTACGGTATGGGAAGCAGTTGTCTTTCTATTGTGACGTGCCGCGTTCCGTATGGCGATAGCCGGACCCCGAAAAGGGGGGAGAGAAATAGGACGGAACTGGAATCGAACCCGCTACCCTCGGTCACAGCTGTGGACTCATGGCGCGTTCACCAGACGTCCGTCACGTCCGTCCGTCCGTCAAACGTATCTAGGAGTACATGGTTGTTTGCGGTGTGCCATGTACTCCTAGATACGTTTTACGGATTTGACGGACGGACGGACGGATGGATTTACGGACGTAACGGACGTCTGGTGAACGCGCCATCAGGCACACCAACAGTTGCCGACCAAGGGACAGATGGCTAACTCGCCTTACATACCTAGAACTGGTTTACTTACACTACTGGCCTCGGACGCTATTGCCATACGTACGCAGTACGTGACACTATTTTACGCAAGACCACTTGGAGTTCCGTAACGAACGCGCAGTGGTCAGACTGTAGTGATCTTTCAGTACTGACAATGGTAAAGCGCCCTACGCTGTCAGGAGGCATGCGCGTGGTTCGGCCCCCGTGCGTCTGCGTTTGCGTTATTGCTGTCGTTCCACTGCGTAACATCGTTTTCTCCAAGTTTTGAACAAGCGCCCTGCCGCGTGTCTTTTTTCCCGCGTGGGGGCCGAAGCACGACTCATTTAGAGCATTGGGCGCTTTAGTCAGTGGAATGGCAACGTGATGCAGAGTTGAGATTGTTGCGGTTTTGTGGACTTTTCAGGCAGCTCAGCAGCCAATGGGAACAGGTGGTGGAGCTCCAGCTCGAATGCCTATTGGCCAACAGCAACAGTCAGCCAATTGGAATCCGTTCTTATGATGATCCTGTCGCGGAACGTTCCTTCCCCTACTGAAGCACCTAACATTATTATGACAACTGCACAGGGGCATATCCACCCACACTGATGTGTGCGTTTTGAACTGTGGAATAAGTCGAATGGTTGGACTGCATGTATATCCTGGACAGTCAACAAGGCTTCCGCGTTACGTCACTATTATAGCATAGCTATATATTGAGCAAAGCAACTAATTTGAGTTGAGTTGGATGCATTCCAATCAGGTGCAAAACCTATACGTGTACGTATGGCCGTGAAGTGAAGTCACTTCCCTTTCCTGGGCCAGGTTAAGTCAGAAAAGCTTTTTTTATAATGTAGTACGGTAGTCTGGTTTATAACTGTTCGACTTACTCCCCAGTTCCATCACTGATGAGAATTCCGATATATAGGTACGTGCCCTATTTAGTTGCTAGTTGGTTTGCACGTTGCACACACAATTTACATAGGCCTACCGCATATTATCATGAGATAATATTTATCGATTCTTCTGTCAGCATCGTAAGTGAGTGATTTTGGATTGTGATGCCATTTGGTGTGCTTACTAATAACTATTCTTTTACGCTTGTTTGTTCGTTGTTTGCATTGTTTGTTTACCTGCTATTTTGTGCGCTATAGTCGACATTTTTGTCATCCACGTGCATGCTAATAATCGGTTACTCTATACACTCTTGGATGCCCTTTCTCACACACCACATAACAACAGTACTGTCGTGGTATACTTCTGTCGCTGCTGCATACGTTTACGTACAGGATGTACGTAATATACTGTACGTAACATGCGTATGCTGTTGCACAGACAAGTTTATCACACTGTATGGTTGTTGATGATGAACCTTGGTCATTCCATAGTGCACACGTGACTGTCCACGACAAAAAGTTTGATATACAAATTTTACTTTCCACCATCTTTCAAGTAAAAACCTAATAGGTTTGCTGTTCGACTTTTTCTCACTTTTTGCATGTGCACCGTTGAAGCAGCTTTTCCAGCTCCTGATTTCTATGGCTCAACTTTTCGTTTTCCAACTTCAACTAAACAGCAAATGAAAATCTGTAGGTTCAGTGACCCCAGGCACTTTATACAGTAAATTTTTTTACCTGCTCGTTTTCACGAATGAGCTTCGTAGGAATTCCTTCCGCCTTTGTCGTCGTCTCTTTCCGTGGTATTGAAGTCCCATCAGCGGAAGCGAGTTGAATAATTTCTGCGTCGTTTAGCTCCTAATTACCAGAACAGAAGATCTTAGCTTAGCCTGCTACTGCAAGGGCTGTCTTAGAAAATGTTGCTCTCATCATGTAGTGTCAAAACCTTTTCCAGCCAAGGGGGCATGGCACTGTTGTCATGTTGTAGTAATGAAGGTGTCGAGTCAGAGGAAGATTGCCCCTCCTTGCCAATGTGAAACTGGACAGCAATGCCTCTGCTTTGGTCAGTTTTTGTATCATCTGCAGAGGCTGAACTGGAAGCTTTGAATACGGAATCGGCAGTAGGAGCTTGATCGCCGCAGGCAAACAACAAACTACTTGACACTGCAACATGAACGCATGTATACCAGTAATAGTCCTGGTAATACCTACATGGCATAGACCTTAAGTACTATACCCAGAATAATACCAGGGTGTTGCGTTCGCTTTTACGAATCTTACAAAGTACCCCCCCCCCCCCCCCCCTCACGTTTGCTTTTTGAACTGCGCGTAGACTGCTTCAAAGTCTTTTGGCTGAGTACTTTCTCTGAAATGGAGCCCAAAACATTATCACATACAGGGTGTCCCGAAATAAACCGGCCACCTTTCCGGGCATGTAACTCTGAAAAGACACTTGAGATTTTCATGCGGTTTTTTTATCTTGTAGCCAAGGCTTTAACTGAGATCTGTACAAAATTTTAGCTTCGTACGCCCAGTGGAAGGTGCTCAAACACCTTCTTTTCTCCGGCGGTCAAAAACGAGGCTTTTTCTAACTGGTAGTGCCGATTTAGTGGTCTATTGTGCATGGGTCCAAGACATAATTAGTCTCGTAATGAAAAAGAAGTCCCAAAATGCTGGGAAATGTGAATCTCACGCAGTAACCCCAATTCCACCATAGCAAACGCATGGAACTGGGTATCTTGAAAAATAAAGGCCGAATTTTTCTCCATACTGAAGAAAAACGTCGATTTTGAACTTCGAGATTGAAACCGTCGTAATTTCCGAAGTATGTGGACCAAATAGCTGAAATTTTGTACAGATCTCAGTTGAAGTCTTGACTACAAAATAAAAAAACGGCATGAAAATCTCAAGTGTCGTTCCAGAGGAAAGGTGGCCGGTTTATTTCGGGACACTGTAGTACGTACGTACGTACGTAAGTTATTGTACAAAGAAATATTTCATTGGACGGCCGAATTTCCCTGAAGTCGCTATGGTAGCCATGGGTGGCTAATGAAAAGGGGGGTCTCGTCATAGTCTATACTGAGGGGGGTCTCGTCATAGGGGGTCTCGTCATAGGGGGTCTCATCATAGGGGGTCTCGTCATGGTACATACACACAGAGGGGGTCTCGTCATAGGAGGTCTCGTCATAGGGGTCTCGTCATAACAAATACACACAGGGGGTCTCGTCACAGGGGGGTCTCGTCACAGCTGATACACAGAGGGGGGTCTCGTCCCAGGGGGTCTCGTCATAGAGGGATCTCGTCCCCCACCTGGGGGGACGTCGTCCCCCAACTGGGGGACGCTGGAGGCGACACTCAGCCACATTGTAGGAGGCGCCGCAAAAAACTCATAAACTTGATGTTTCAAGTTTATGTTACACCTGGGAGGTGAGCTTCAGGTCGGTATTTACCCAGCATTCTAAGGTGCGTGCAAAATTTTGCACACACCTTTTCGCCTGTGTGTGTGTGTGTGTGTGTGTGTGTGTGTGTGTGTGTGTGTGTGTGTGTGTGTGTGTGTGTGTGTGTGTGTGTGTGTGTGTGTGTGTGTGTGTGTGTGTGTGTGTGTGTGTGTGTGTGTGTGTGTGTGTGTGTGTGTGTGTGTGTGTGTGTGTGTGTGTGTGTGTGTGTGTGTGTGTGTGTGTGTGTGTGTGTGTGTGTGTGTGTTATGACGAGACCCCCTATGACGAGACCCCCCTCAGTATAGACTATGACGAGACCCCCCTTTTCATTAGCCACCCATGGCTACCATAGCGACT
>JASAMW010001592.1:0-16253 GCA_030247985.1 Epsilonema sp. ZAB3_2 | reverse complement strand
ACAGCGAATTCAGATTTTGAGCGTGAGTTTTTGGATTTCCAGTCCCCTCATACCCAACTGCATCAAGTAAAATTCAAGATGCTTCCTTGTAGTTTCACTCGCTGCAGACCGAGAGGATTAACCTGCAAGCAAAACACGCGAGAATTGAAACGACGCAACAAACAAGCGCGCGTCTACCACCTGAGTGATAGGCACAGGTAGTGATGGTACAAAAAGGGGAGAAGAATAAAAAGGCGTGGTGAACGCGGTCCGTCATACTGTGAACTCAGCTCTCAATTCGCTCCATCACAGATTAACTGTCGCACTTCACTCCAGAATATAAAACTGCATTCAGAGTACCTACATTTTTGCGTTTAGGTACCGAAAAGGCTATTCGCTCACCTCCGCTCAACCCCCTCCGAATCCCAGGCGTCCGCCTGCCGGCAAGCCACCCGGCAAACCCTGTCTCGTACACGGCAAACCCCGTCCGTACGTAGACGGGGTGGAAAAACAAACTCCTTACGGACGGGTTCGCCCCGTCTACGGACGGGGTTTGCCGGGTGGCTACGGACAGGCGGTGGGATGCCCTGGTTACGCAAGGGGTCAAGACGGGTGGTTGTGAGCCACGTCAGCACTGATTAATTACGCACACCATGCATTGTAATGTCGTACAAGGGTACGGTATGCCATGGCAAAATCCGGCGATATGATATGCTGCATAAGCTAATGGGCAAGCATGATATCAATCGATTTCTCTAAACTCCCCTCTATCGATTTGGTTCATTGTTTACTGGCAGGCAGGAGCATACTGAGGTGGCCGGGTTTACCCCATGGTACCTGCGTGGATTACCTTCCAATGCTTTGAGGCTACAGTTGTTATACACTGTTCCACATATAAATTTACCGTGTCGTGTACCACTAGCCGAATAACCATTGACACCTAATAGATATCAATCAATACCTAACTATTAAGTGGTACTACACACAGTTTTTAGCTATACATATCGAAAATATAAAAGGACATGAATGAGACAATACAGAGACAAAACCACAAAAAATGTCTCCCTTATCCCTTTTATGGAGCAGAAAAAAATCATTTTCACCAATCACGAACTTTTTACGGTACCGTATTTTTGTGTGTATATCCCCCTATTATATATCCCCCTAGTGTATAACCCCTATTTGGCAAAACATAAATTTTGCCCAGTGCATATCCCTTGGTGTATAACCCCCGACGTACTGGAACGTACCCTACCTAGATGTGAAGCTGGTCATAAGATGAGCCTATAGCCTACTCCCTACTTATTGCACCACACCGCCTATAAGCTTTAGCTGAGCATGTCTTGTAATGAAAATAACCCTGTTTTGACCGCGATTATGCCCTAAAACACATACTTTTGACCTCAAATTCATGCCTCTACACACCTCTCAAAAACATAAATTTTGTCCCATATTTATACCCCCATTGCCCATTGTATATCCCCCCGAGTGTATAACCCCCCATAGTACCTCTCAATTTTTCGTATAGCCCCATGGGGCTAGGACACTCAAAAATACGGTACCTAGCGTACGTATGTATATTCATCCAACTCTTATCTCATCATTCTTCATTCAGCCCATTCTTCTGATTTTTCTGTCTACCAGGCGGTTGGTTTCCATCATGCTATCTCATCTCTCGCATGTTCAAAACGTGACAGAAATCCTTGTTTGGAACCATAGCCATCACCCCTAACATCAATGAAGCTGTTGCAAATAATGAAGGCGATCCAACCCTTGATCTTGTTGACCATCACACTCTTCTGCGTTTGCGTGGCGCCATCGGCGAAGTTCGGAGCGAAATTGATGCGAAGAAGCGAGGACGTAATTGGGAACGGAGCAGAAGAAGCGCACTCAGAGAATCTCAATGTTGATTGATATGTGGGAGAAAAACCTTGTGATAGACAGTAGTAAGTAGGTGATAAGATAAGAATGATACTGTATTTTTGGGTGTATAGCCCCATGGGGGTATACAAAAATTGAGAGGTCCAATGGGGGGTTATACACTAGGGGGGGGGGGGGATATACAATGGGTGGGGATATACATACGTAGGACAAAATTTATGTTTACGAGAGGTGTGTAGAGGCATGTTTTTGAGGTCAAAAGTATGTGTTTTAGGGCATAATCGCGGCTAAAACAGGGTTATTCTAGTACAAGACATGCTCAGCTAAGCCTACAGGCATAGCAGCATGGTGTAGGAGTAGCTATAGCTAGCATAGGACCAGCTACATAGGTAGGTCAGGTACCTTAACAGTACATGGGGGGTTATACACCAGGAGGGGATATACAAAGGACAAAATTTATGTTTTGCCAATGGGGGGTTATACACTAGGGGGGATATACAATAGGGGGGATATACACCCAAAAATACGTACTGTCATGCTATTTTTTTCATGTGTCCCGTGTGAAGTGTGTAATTTTAGGCCCAAATATTTATTGCTACGAGTTCACATTGAGCAGCACTGTACCACACTGAAAAATACGGTGAGTTTTTAGACAGCCATGCTGTGTGAGTGTATGTACATTTGCTTTTGTTGTTTGTATTGATTGTTTGGTTTCCGGGTGTTGACGTACGCTTTTTTCTGTTATGGGCGCAAATAAGCTGATTGGTATAATAAATTTTCCTTACACAGCGTGGCGCTTTTTGTTGTTTTCTTTCCTTTGTTTTTACGCAAATTTTTTAGCTATAAAGAAAAGTATACCCTAAATACCCGCGTCCCCGCCTGTTCTCACTTTCTGGAAACTCGTAGGAAGGGACGAAATCGAAGGCAGGCAGTATTCTATTTTTTTGCAAAAAGCGCCACGCTGTGTAAGGAAAATTTATTAAATTTATTTGCGACCTTATCCATTTGCATTGCACCGCCTTTTTTGACGATCGTATCGTATGACGGCACTATTGGGATGTGGGGGTAACTTGCGTTGCGTTATAGTGGTGTTGCGTTGCAAGAAACAAAATGTAAGATGAGCTGGGTTGGGTTGGGAGAATTTTCTAACAGTTATTGTACGGTCAGTACAGACAGACAATATCAAAACTCCTGCAAGCTAATGGTACACACAGTACGTATATTTTCGCTTACCGTATTTTTGGGTGTATATCCCCCCTATTGTATATCCCCCTAGTGTATAACCCCCATTGGCAAAACATAAATTTTGTCCTTTGTATATCCCCCCTGGTGTATAACCCCCCATGTACTGTAAGGTACCTGACCTACCTGTGCAAGCTGGTCCTAAGCTAGCTTTAGCTACTGCTACCCCATGTACTATGCCTGTAGGCTGAGCTGAGCATGTCTTGTACTAGAATAACCCTGTTTTGACCGCGATTATGCCCTAAAACACACACTTTTGACCTCAGAAACATGCCTCTACACACCTCTCATAAACATAAATTTTGTCCCATGTATATCCCCACCCATTGTATATCCCCCCTAGTGTATAACCCCTATTGGACCTCTCAATTTTTGTATACCCCCATGGGGCTATACACCCAAAAATACGGTATCATTCTTATCTTATCACCTACTTACTACTGTATTATCACAAGGTTTTTCTCCCACATATCAATCAACATTGAGATTCTCTGAGTGCGCTTCTTCTGCTCCGTTCCCAATTAAGGTCCATTTTCTCGCTTCTTCGCATCAATTTCGCTCCGAACTTCGCCAATAGCACCACGCAAACGCAGAAGAGTGTGATGGTCAACAAGATCGAGGTTCGATCGCCTTCATTATTTGCAACAGCTTCATTGATGTTAGGGGTGATGGCTATGGTTCCAAACAGGGATTTTGTCACGTTTTGCCCATGCGAGAGACGAGATAGCATGATGGAAACCAACCGCCTGGTAGACAGAAAAATCAGAAGAATGGGCTGAATGAAGAATGATGAGATAAGAGTTGGATGAATATACATACGTACGCTAGGTACCGTATTTTTGAGTGTATAGCCCCATGGGGCTATACAAAAATCGAGAGGTCCTATGGGGGGTTATACACTGGGGGGATATACAATGGGCAATGGGGGGATAAATATGGGACAAAATTTATGTTTTTGAGAGGTGTGTAGAGGCATGATTTTGAGGTCAAAAGTATGTGTTTTAGGGCATAATCGCGGTCAAAACAGGGTTATTTTAGTACAAGACATGCTCAGCTAAAGCTTATAGGCATAGTAGCCTGGTGTAGGAGTAGCTATAGCTAGCTTATGACCAGCTTACATAGGTAGGTTAGGTACGTTCCAGTACATGGGGGTTATACACCAGGGGGGGATATGCACTGGGCAAAATTTATGTTTTGCCAATGGGGGGTTATACACTGGGGGGATATATAATGGGGGGATATACACCCAAAAATACGGTACATAAAAAGTTGGGGGTTCGTTGATTGGGTGAAATGATTTTTTCTGCTCATAGAAGAAAGAATAAGGGAGACATTTTTTTGTGGTTTTGTATTTGTGTATTGTCTCATTCATGTCCCCCTTTCCTGTTCGAGTTTCGCTTGAATATGTAGCACTTCTTGAGAGCTGTGTGTGTAGTACCACTTTAATAGCAGTTGCATCTTTGATAATTTGCGAATCCGTGTACATTTTGATCTGTATTGCAGGCTGTGACAATGGTTATTCGCTGCGTGGACTACTACGAACTGTCGGACCGACAAGTTCAGATTTTACTCTCCTATGTGGAACAGGATGTCTATGACACGCACAAACAAGCTGCCGCATTCACATTGCTCAAGGCTATCGTTGGAAGGTAATAGCAGCAGGGTACCATGGGGTAAACCCGGCCACCTAAGTATGCTCCTTCGAACTGACTGCTGCAGTAAACGATGAACCAAATAGCTTATTCGATAGAGGGGAGTTCAAGGAATCGATTGATATCATGCTTGCCTCAATCGGTCCATTGGTTTCTGAGTTATGCAGCATCTGCAACTTGTGGCCGGATTTTGCCATGGGCGGGTTTACCCCATGGTACCCTGTACGATGCATTAAGCTTACCGTACAATGCATGCTGTGCGTGGTTTTTTTGATCGGTGCTGACGTGGCTCGCAACCACCCATAATTCTTAACCCCCTTCGTAATCCCAGGCGTCCGCCTGTCCGTAGCCACCCGGCAAACCCCGTCCGTAGACGGGGCAAACCCCGTCCGTAGACGAGGTTTGTTTTTCCACCCCGTCTACGTACGGACGGGGTTTGCCCCGTCTACGGACGGGGTTTGCCGGGTGGCTACGGACAGGCGGACGCCTGGGATTACGAAGGGGGTTAACAGAAGTAACGAATAGCCTTTTCCGTTGCTAAAGAAATGTAGGTACTCTGAATGCGTTTTTTTATATTCTAGAAAGCTGAAGTGCGACGGTTTGCAATCTGTGATGAAGCGAATTCGAGAGCTGAGCGTCACCAGTATGACGGATCACGTTCGCACGCAATCCAGACAGGTGACACTCTCCAACTTTTATTCTTATGCCAGCTTTTTGTACCATTAGCTACCCTGTCCTCGTGGCTCAGGTGGTAGAGCGCGCGCTGTTTGTTTGCCGTGGTTCAATTCTCGCGTGTTTTGCTTGCAGGTGATGCTGATGTTCATTGTCGGCTACTGCACGAGTGAAAAAGCTCCGAGGAAGCATCTTGAATTTTACTTGATGCAGTTGGGCTATGAACTGGAAGATGGGAAAGCTTCAGCACTGGAGATGCTGAATTCGCTGTTTGAAAAAATGCCAGCGGTGAGTAAAATTCTGATGGACATTGAGAATCAGGGAATAGATGCTGTTTTATGCTACGTACATTTCATACGCACATATACTTTACAATGCGTTATGTAAACTCATGTAAATGGTGTTTCTCTATCTCTACATATCATTTTCGCATGTGTGTTGGAATTACGTATGAAGCACCAAGTTTGGGTAAACTCATGAGTTTGATGCTTCATCATACTAAATATTGCAGGCTGGTCTGGAACACTTCTCTGCCATGTGCTTCGTTCATTTGGCAATGCGGTTGGTGAATGAGCAGAGCCAGAAATGTCGCCAGATGGTGGTACTGGTACTGCGAAAATTGCTGAGTAGGCTGGACGAAAGAAAACAAGAAGAGTTACTGCGATTTGTCACTGGATGGCTCAAAGATGACAAGGTAAATTTGGGCAAGAAAAATATGGGTTTGCGATGGAGTTGAATCTTTTTGCCCTTGCAGCCTCAGCCGTAGGGATAATATTGTTAATTTCCTGATCATGGGGGTATGCAACTGAGGTTCTTCTGCAGTAATGAAAGGTCCTATTTACGTAATGTACAGTATGTTGATTTTGTATTCATCGTCTCTTCATACATAATAGTTCGGTTGAAAGGGAAGGCCATCAGCCACGGTAACATAATATGGAAGGATTGGTATGTGGTATACTAAGGTATACGTAGAGGTATACGGGGGCGTGAAGGGAAGGAAGGGGTAGCAGGGGTAAAGCAAGAGTAAACCGAGGCAGAAAAATTAAGAGTTTCGTACCTTTGACAATTACAGCTATAGATGCACCACCACCAGGTAATATGAAACGTTTTATGGGTGACAAACATCCCTGTTCAGACCTATACATACATGCACACACATGTGTTCACAAAAAGTTTAACAGCCTGGCAGTATCCTCCATCAAATCCCTTGCCCTTTGCAGTATGACGTCTCTGTACTGCTTTCCTCCAAAGATTTCATCATTCATGGTATTCAGGAGCATAATCATGCTGAAGGCAGCATGGTACCCACTAAGCAGTAGACGGTCAAAAGCTGCTTGCATGGTTCCCACTGTTCCCAGTGTGTATGGTGGTTCAGTGCCCAATTTCTGCTTGAGTGAATCATGGTAGGCTAATTCCACCCCAGATGAACCTGGTGTTGGACTTCACCACCTCCGATTTGGTTCATATTTTGTACACTAGTAGTAGTATATGATATGATGTTCCACCCAAAATTTTAGCTCCATACTCCCTGTGGTTCCAGAACTATGACCCCTCAAAGGTCATGGTTCAGAGCTGATCGGGCCATAACATGGTTCTGTTCGAGCCTCATTATCTCAGGTTCTAGACTGATTAATGATAGCATGTGACATACCATTCGAAAGCTCTTGATCTGCTCTTTTATTTTAGCCTATTCATGAAAGGGCTAGACTTAACCCTTTATACTAGACACATGCAATTTAAAACTTTCAAGACGATTTTCTCAAAAACCCATCTTTCAATTTTGATTTTATGGTGATTTTTTGAAAAGAACGCACCTTGTTTACCCTATTCACATGTTTTTGTGCTGTGTATTTGGCTGGCAGATGAAAAAATGACGAAAATGTGCCTTTTTTGTACTTCGGTCCGAGCAAGGAAAAACAGGCTAACCCAGTTTTAGAGACCAATCAGCATGCCAAAGTGTACACTTTCATCGTTTTTTAGTAAAACATCACCTTTTACCACATTTGATATATTGGTCAGCTAATTGTGCTTGAAAACAACTGCTAAATCATAATAAACTTCTCGTAACCCTTTAGTGGGCCAACAGTACTGGATGACATAATTGCATATTATAGCGCTTTTTGTTAATTCTTAATAATACTGCTAATGTAGGGCACTACAACAAGCAGATACAGTCAACAAATGGTGGCCTTGCTATTAGATATCCAAAAAACGTCTTTGTGTTCAGAATAAAACATATATGGGTCTCCAACAACAGGTTAGCCTGTTTTTCCTTGCTCGGACCGAAGTACAAAAAAGGCACATTTTCGTCATTTTTTCATCTGCCAGCCAAATACACAGCACAAAAAACATGTGAATAGGGTAAACAAGGTGCGTTCTTTTCAAAAAATCACCATAAAATCAAAATTGAAAGATGGGTTTTTGAGAAAATCGTCTTGAAAGTTTTAAATTGCATGTGTCTAGTATAAAGGGTTAAGTCTAGCCCTTTCATGAATAGGCTAAAATAAAAGAGCAGATCAAAAGCTTTCGAATGGTATGTCATATGCTATCATTAATCAGTCTAGAACCTGAGATAATGAGGCTCGAACAAAACCATGTTATGGCCCGATCAGCTCTGAACCATGACCTTTGAGGGGTCATAGTTCTGGAACCACAGGGAGTATGGAGCTAAAATTTTGGGTGGAACATCATATCATATACTACTACTAGTGTGCAAAATATGAACCAAATCGGAGGTGGTGAAGTCCAACACCAGGTTCATCTGGGGTGGAATTAGCCGGTAGTGCTTGAGGATGACTGGTTTCATCTGATTTCGCCTCATTTCTGTTGACATGGATGTGGTTGCAAGACGAATGAAATCAGCAGTGGCACAGCCAGGGTAGCATGTCTTCAACAAGAAAGCGAGGATAATGCTGTACAGCTATTATATACACACATGATCTCTTGGAATAGATTGAGATGACTGAAACAATTCATCTTTTCTGGAATGTGTTACCTACCATGTCTCATCCATCTCAGCTGCACATCAAGAATTGCCTTTTACATATGATACATATAATAGTTGTGGCTGACAGTAGTTGGGTTGTGATGATGAGGCTATTGCTTGCAACATGTTAGCTGTGATGTACTTTGCTTCTGGTTTACCTGCCAGTCATAAATGGCCAGCAGTTCATCACAGGGCTCCTTCTTTCCCTCTGGATCATCCTCCCCCATCGCACTCTTTTTGAACATCATGTTTCCCACCCACAAGTCACCATGCACCAGCACTGGTGGCATGTTGAATTCCTCATGAACTGAGAATGGATACATCAGTAAAATGCGTCTTCTATTTATACATACTTGCCATGCTATTTATACATATTTATTTATTTATTTATTTATAGGTACATACTTGCCATTTATACATTTTTCCTGTCAGGCTTTACCAGCTCAAGATCAAAATACTGAGGGCAGAACTCCTTTCGGCACTTGTCATACAATCTCACTACTAAGAGACGTCAGTCTGGTATGCCTGAACATCAATACGATTTCGTTTCGGGACCCCAAGCTGCCTATTGCAAATTGGAATGGTCCCCTGTGCGTATAATATACGCACAGCTGTTGTACTGATGTTCATGGCTGCCCAGACTGACGCCAATGGCAGAAAGATATTACTGGATGGAGAAAATAATGACAGCATCAAATGAAGATAACCTCATGCAACAAATACAGGCCAAGGTGTCCAAACTTGAAGGAGAACTGGATGATGATGAAAGCGAAGAGATAAAGCAAGGAATTATTGATACAGCTTGGGATAAATACAAATTTTTAATCAGAAGAAAAGTACAACAGAATTTGGGAGAACTGGAACCATTGGTTGCTGTTAACTCTGATGATGAAGAAGAAGATGAGGGACAGAATGAAGACATGATCATTGCTGAATGACTACATGCAAAAACCTGTACGTACATATTTGTCTTGTATTGATTGTAGCCCAACATGTGTGATAATAACCTTTGTGTGCATCCAGAAACGTTTTAGAATAAAATAACAGGTTAGCCCATGGGTTAACAAAAGTTAACAGGACAAAGACACAGAAAACGCACTATGTATGTACCCTATGTGGTCAGTATGCACTCATGCATTGCATAATAGATTCAGTTAGGTGGCACACTCCCAGTTAGCCTATTGGTTAACAAGAATTACCAGTACAAGAAAGAAACACAGAAAGTACACAATGTAGCATTTGTAATTTTGTATGCAATGCTGATTTGTGGGGGGCGCGCACCTACCCAGCAAACAATATCTATCTGTGCATGGTATGTATGCAGTGCACATTATGTGCATACATACAAGTATAGGGAAAAAGCGTTTGCTTTATATACCACTTTTGGGTATTTTACTGCTGATGCCTCTGTGGCGGAGTGGTCTAAGGCGCGCACTCTTGAATCCCAAGGATCCAAGTTCGAGCCCCACCCTGGCCCACAGATTGAAGATGAGAACAGAATCAGTGCAGACCAGAAAATCGTCAAAATCTGGCGCGAAAAATTCAAGACATGCTTGAGAACAGAGACGGACAAAAGTGGCGGGTCAGAAAATCGTCAAATTGCAGACAAAAGTGGCGGACCAGAAATCAAGCAAAGACGACAACGAACAAAGTGGCAGACCAGAAATCAAGCAAAGACGATGACGAACAAAGTGGCGGACCAGAAATCAAGCAAAGACGACGACGAACAAAGTGGCGGGCCAGAAAATTGTCAAATTGCAGACAAAAGTGGCAGACCAGAAAATCGTCAAACTCAAATGGAGGACACTGAAAAAGACGCAGTATGAAAAAGCAGATTCACACACTCAAAGAACACAGCAGAAGTGATTGCACCAACACAAAGACTGTTCAGAAGCAAGACATGTGCACACAAGACTCCAGTTATAAAGCCAGGTGCAAGCAGAAAGAGTCAGTGTTCATCTGTAAGCTCAGTCCCAGTAGGTTGGTCATCCACACCTGCATCTCTCTCTCAGTTACAGTAACCCAACCCACTGGCGTCAGTCTGGGCAGCCATGAACATCAGTACAACAGCTGTGCGTATATTATACGCACAGGGGACCATTCCAATTTGCAATAGGCAGCTTGGGGTCCCGAAACGAAATCGTATTGATGTTCAGGCATACCAGACTGACGTCTCTTAGTAGTAATCTCCTCACAGATTCCTCTCTGTAGGTTCCAAACATTTCCTTGCTCCACTTGGGAAAAAGATGTTCCCAACTGCCAGTGTTCGTCAGGCACCAGGCATGCAGTGATGCCAGTTGCTCGGCTATCTGAAATGGAAGTTTCCTCTTGGACTGTAATTTTCTCACTGCTCTTGACATGATCAATTGAACAGCTGTCATTACCTGAAGCGCCTGTGGCAATGTTAGCCCATGGCCCATGGTTTGTTGTGCTCCCAACTGTGAGAGATCTTCGAACAGCAACACTCCAGGCTGTTCAGTTGTGATTTCTTGACTGAAGTGGCATCGGGGAATCTTGGTGGCTGTGCATTAGAATTCTTCCACAGTTGGTAAAAGTTCACTTCCCTCTTGTGAATCTGCATTGAAATCAGCAACCGGAAGTTTGCAAATTTTTCATATTTTGCAACATGTTACTGTGGTGTGGGTGATTCAAAACGGCGTGTGCAGCGCTGTGACCAAATGTACAGTAGCTGATTCATTTGCCATACATGCCATCCAACTGAATTGGTCTCTTGTCAGGTGGTAGTTTTGCAACAGCTACAGTGTAGGGTCAGGGTAGGGGATACTGTACCGTAGTGTACTGTATAGTACAGCATTACCCACAGGCCCCCTGTTCTTTTCTTACCATTGGAACAACTATATCGCGGGGGTATTTGGGGTTATGTGGCTGGCAGTCGTAGTGGATGACGGTGAGGCCCGTCTCGGGGTAAGCTCTTACAGTTACGTGATCCCAATTAGGTACGATAAAGCATGCTGCTTCTGATGTGGAACAACCAAAGGCGACTTATCTTTTATTGTCCAAAACGTTGACGAACGTGACCAAGGCGAGGACAAGCTTGACGTACGGTAGGCGATATTTTCTCTTGACACAAAATACGTTGTCGATACGGACGCGTGCAGCTTTCTTCCAAAGGGCCAAGACGAACAATGAGAGTGATTGAACGCGACACGTGGCACAAACAGTTTAGATTTGACTACGAAGGGGTGACGGACTCTCTTTTGGGCCGCCACAAACATGCATAGTCACGAGTTAGATTTGCATTAGGAGGTACAAATATCACGATAAAGGGCTAAGATCTTCACGACTTGACTGGAGCAGCGCGCATTCAAACGGCTTGAGCGGGGCCAACATCACCACAACAACAGTCTCAAGTAGAGGTCTTGTTTGCTTCTCACCAATTTTGAGCTCTTTGGTGAGGTCTGTCATCTTTTCCACAGTTGGCAACTTGAGTACGATGCTTTCAGGCAGAATATCTTGATAGTTTACCCATTTGAAGTTGACTTTCACAATGAATGAGGCGATGCCTTTGTTCTCTCCAATTTTGCAGACTGACCAAGATTTCAGCTTTGGTGGTTCCTCATCATAGATTTTATTGGCTACAGCTCTGCCTTTCTTTGGGTGCAACAAAAACGCATCAAAAACGCGAGTTTGCAGCCAGTCAATGGTCAATGAACTATTCTCAATGATTTGGGCCATTTTGGCTACAAATCCTATCTACTGCTCTCAAAAGGCTAAACTTATCATTCGACTTCGTAGTCACTTCTTGTTGGCAGGTTTGCTAAGCGTGTAAAAACTCAATCCAGTTTGTGGTTGCTCAGTAGTTGGTGCTGCTCAAGAGCTTATGTATGCACTGCGTTTTGTGTTTACACAGCAACACAGCAGTAATACATTATCTACACCTTTGACCCCTCTTATTTGGATGGGATTGCCAGCAATGTTCAGCCTCTGTTGAAGCAACCAGAAGCTACATATATGGCGTTCAAAACTTCTTTATTTCACCACTACACTTTGCACAGATATGACATGAACATTTACAAGACGTGCAGTGCCCTCTGAAAACATTGCAGAACTGTGATTTACAATTGATATTTGGGTGTGTTATGCATTTTTACTCTCCTGGTGGAGAGGGAGGATGGAATGGTCTCATGTGTCTGTAACTGTTTATTAGTGTATACTAAACCGCAATGGTAAAGTTGACTTGACAAAGCAATAAGCTTACCATTGTGACCATACCAGTAGAATACCAGTATTGCTGTGTCTAGTTCATAAAAATGCATACTGTATTTGATTTACTGTGGCACGATGAAGCTGCTGACTGGTTTTGTTTTTTTGCAGGAATCTCACCAGCGCTTGGCTGCTTTCGCCCTTCCGATATTTGCTGAAAGTAGCGCCAAGTTCTTCGCAAAACAGATGCCCAACATTGTGGAACTTATCGCCACAATTTTGGCTCAAAAAGCTGCCAAATTGACCGCTGCATCACCAGAAGAAAAGAGGGAACCTGCGGATTCTAAACTGAGCGGAGCATTGGTGTCGAGTTTAAGACAACTGTATCGCCTATGCCCGCAGTGTGTGCGTCAAGAAAAGTTGGTGGAAACAAACAACAGCGTTTGGGGTAAGTAGTAATATGAAAATTGTAGGGGTAAACTCGATGGGTTGGTTTCAGGGGGATAGGAAGGGAATCGAACTTGTGACGGCAGGTGCAATGAGTCCTATCCACTCGCCATCAGAACAGAGTCAGTTTTTTTTACTGGTCTAAAAATGCAGAGGCCGGTGCATGCGGGAATCGAACCCATGCAGAGCAGCTGACATGTGGTCTTATCCACTCTGCCACCTCGACAGTGGGATAATTTGTGCTAATGGCGTGCATTTGATTGCACCAGCACATTGCAGATATGCTGAGGCCGGTGCATACGGGAATCGAACCTGTGCTGAGCTCACTTTGTGGCCTTCTTATCCACTCTGCCACCGCGACAGTGCCACAATTTGTGCTAATGGCGTGTATTTGATTGCACAGAGCCGCTTCGCGTTCTGATGATGCATCCAGAAATCGAGGTTCAACTGGCAACGGCGGCACTGTGCGGTCAAATGTTCTCCGCGTTCGAACCGGCGGAGTTTTCCCGCTCAAAATCCGATGCGAAGGAATACTTGTTGAAACAGCCCATTCAAGGCACGCTGAAAAGCTTGGCGCAAGCCTGCTTTTGGCAGTTCAGAGGCCCGTCACTGACACCGGACCTAGCAGATCAGGTGGGTAAACTTACAGAGATGATATTACATACATTAGATGTCATAAAAAATAAACCAAGATGAGGTGGGTAAAGTTCGACCCATCTACTTAGCTATTCATTTGGTTGGTACGGTAAACCCTGCAAATTTGATGGTAAGAATAATGAATGAGGTTCAATGCATTTTCAACCTATTTTCATGCCGATAAATGTGGCTTTAATTACCCCCACTGTCTCATGTCTAATTACTTGCAGGTGGTGAAAAACCTGTTGTTCCTTGCCAAAATTCTACTGGCTATGACAAACCAGAGCGATGTGATCACACCCCTGGAGATGGGCCTTACATACGGGGCCGATGGAGTAGCTGACGATGACTTCAGCATAGGTTGGATGGCCTCAGAGTTTGCGAAAACCTGCAAGTGGGAGTTGTCCAAAACGCCGAATGCTTCGACAAAGGTACAGGATTGTTAGGGTAGCGTGGGGTAAAACCGGACACTGCTAATTTCCGGACAGTAGCTTTGCTGGGTGTCTTGGCCTAATTCGATAACAGAGTGCGTTATTCTCAACCTGCATGTGGCTAGGGTGCAGTATTTTTCGCACTCAAGCGCAGTACACCTGTACCCTAGCAGGATCTGTTGTTTGCTTTGCAGAAAAAATCTCGGTGTTCGGTTTTGCCCCAAGTATCCTGTTTGTTTCTTCTCAGTTGAAATTTGTGAAATGTGACGAGCATTGTGATGTGCTGTTTTCAGAGAAACGGTGCCTTCAAATGGTGTGCAGCTCTGACCCTGTTGGAGAACGTTTCCACAGAAATCATGGATGCTGTGATGGATCATTTACTGCTATATTTGCATAGAGAACTGACCATTACCCATGGTGAAGGTAATATCTTGAATTTACCCCACAGTACCCTGTATTATTATAGGAATTGCCTAAATTTTCCCCGTAATTTTCACTTGGCCTTTGTCATTTGAATTACTGTTGTTTATTTGGCTTTGTAAAGAAAATGGAACCAAGTGGTCTATTATGTTATGTGAACTTTGCTTTTTTCAGACACTGACCTGAAGCAGTTAGCGCAAGAAGCCTGTGAGCTAATCAAGGCTAAGATTGGCGTAGAAACGTTTACAAAAGCGCTGGCAAGCTGTCAGAAGTTGGCGGTAGAAAAGAAAACGTCACGAAAACGACAGAAAGCTTTAGAGGTAAGTAAGTAGGGTACTGTGGGGTAAACCAGGCCGTGGGAAAATCCGGCCACCTATGTAAGTTTCAGGGGTGCCTATCTCAGCAAAATAATCAGTTGATTCATTGAACTCTCCGCTTTCAAATGACCTACATATTTGGCTCATGATTAGCTGAAACGGCAAGTTGAAAGGCGCTTTTAGGTGGCCGGGTTTATCCCATGACTGGGTTATCCCTCACTACGCTATATTATGAACCACCGTTCTTTTCTGCAACCACTACCAAGATGTAGTATAGTCTGGCCAGTAGGAGTTTGGCATGGCATTTAAGGCGCGTTGTGTAATTTAGCACAGGGTCCCACCACTGATTTTCTCAGGTGCTCACAGATCAACAGTTTTTACTCACTTTACCACTGAAAAATTGGCCAAAACTGAGTAAAATCCATATGGCAGACTCAATAAGCCAAAATCAAAATACAGAATTTCTTTTGGTCAACTAAGTTTACCACTTCCAAATATTGTTGGAAACAAAATTTTTTGGTAGCACAAGTGGTAAAGAGTCATTTTGGCACTGGTAAAGCATAAAAATTCATGGATTTGAAAGTGGTAAACTTAGTGAACCAAAATAAATTACAAATTTTGGTTTATTGAATCTGCCATATAGATGTTACTCAGTTTTTGGCCAATTTTGCAGTGGAAAAGTGAGTTTACCACTTATAAACCAACATAGGAGTTTGTTCCAAGTTATAGCGATCGCAAAACGAGATTCTGTAAACAACGCAACACGCCTTAAATGCCATGCCAAACTCCTACTGGCCAGACTATACATTGTATCGTCTAGAGTGTCTCGTGTATTCGCTACTTGCGCTAAGAATTATTGATTCATAACTCGCGACCATCCATAATTCTTAGCGGCATAGCGCAAGTAGCGAATAGCCTGCATTCTTGCCTGTTGCAGTTAGTAGCTAATCCTGAAAAGGCTGCGAGACGCAAGATCAAGAGACAGGAATCGAAGAAAGAATCGAGAAAGCGCAAAATGCTTGTGGAAAAGCCGTATAAATCTGGGAAGAAACGAAGAAAAGAGATGACAGAAAAACATAGCGAAGTTTAGGAAAAGAATTCTAATTGTTTTACTGTTTTGTTTTGATTCCTTGTTGACAAAAGCAAAGTTGTTTTCGTTGGTAATAAAAGCCAGACACAACAAGACATAAAAAGTTGTTTACGCCATTTGTGAGTTGGTGTTGTACAGTGAGAAAAAGTGAACACTGTGCTATCAGTGGCAAACGCTTTCTGTTTCTATATGGGGAGCTTCATATATTACGTCAGCAAAAATGGGGGAGGGGGTTTGGGCGGATGTGGCGGTGACGTTAGCTTGCTTATGTACAAAAGCATAATATGGGGGGGGGGGGTAGTGGCCTAAAAAGCGTGACGTAGGGGAAGGGGAAAC
>JASAMW010001590.1:0-11531 GCA_030247985.1 Epsilonema sp. ZAB3_2 | reverse complement strand
ATTGCACATAAGCCTTCAAGGAGCTGTCAAGGTCAATAGAGGCACAACTGATTTCAAAATGTTGAAAAACGTTGTCACAAATTAGCAAGCTCGTAATTTCATCCGTAGTTGACCTATTTGGCTCAAATTTTGCCACAACAAATGGCATATTCTTAGGTTTCTGGGGACAAAATTCGAGCTTGATATCTACTGTAATACAGAAGTAATAAGGCTGGATCGTTAGGTAGGTTTACGTGGGACACCCTGTAGTACTGTATGTACATACATGTACGTATGTATGTATGTACAGTACGTGCACGTAACGTAGTAGTACGTACGTGCCTACGTATATTGTACATAAGTACACAGCTGCGTCGTGTACTAATGACAGTGAGTAGGTGGTACGTACAGTACGTGCATAAGTACGTACGTAACGTAGTATGTTTGTTGGCCTACAAGAGAAAACTATCCACGTTCTTCCTTGCTTTTCTGTTCAGATTGTACTGGTGTGGTTATCTCTCACGTGATACAAGGCATCCACTGTCGTCTCATCTCTTGTCCTTTGTCTCACTGCAAGTGGCACAGACAGAAAGGCACCACAACCGTTTTTTTACAGCATCACGACAACACTGAGCAAACAACCACAACATCTACTACCACCACTACAACTACTACCACTACTACCACCACCACACCCACTACTGCACTTACAACAATGACGACAGCAACAACTACTACAACAACTACAGCAGCTACAACACCAACTACTACGACAACTACAGCGAGTACAACTGGTACTGTAGCTGCGAATCAATCAGAAACAATCGCCATAAATACGACTACTCCAACGCTAGAACTTTTAACAGCATCGACACGCGCCAATACAACCGTAGCGTCACTCAATGTTAGTAGTAGTACAACAGAACCACTGCCAACAACAAGCACTACACCAACCATGAGTACAACAACTGTCACGGCTAATAAAAACACTCCTTGGGACTTAGTAGGCAATACTACATTTCCTTCAGAAGCCAGAAGCGAGATGAATGATCAAGCGATGAGAACGTCAAGGCTTACGTCTCAACATACAGGGTGTTTCCTTTGGATATGAAATGTCGTTTGGGGTTATAACTTGGGACCCACCGAAGATAGTAAGCTGAAAATTTTCTTGCAGATACCCAAGAATATGCCAAAACTCATGTAAAAATTTCGAGCCAAAACTCCGATCTGAACATAAAATATTGGTACCTCAACTTTTGACCACGAAAACCAGAAGTTTCTGAATCGTAAGGCAGTGGTTCGCCCTATCTGACTTCCCAACTTTTCCTTTTGGATTTTCTTCAGGACAAACTACGTTCGGCTAAGCTGAAGACTTGCCCAGAACTCGAAAATAATATTCATGGTGTTTTCAGGTGTTGGCTAGCGCTATGACAAAAATGCCACAAGAATTCGTCTGAAAAACACGTCTGATTTTAGGAACTTGTTATTTTCGTGACCAAAACTTGAGGTATCAATATCTTATGTTTAGATTGGAGTTTTGGCTCGAAATTTTTACATGAGGTTAGGCATATTCTTGCGTATCTGCAAGAAAAATTTCAGCTCATTACCTCATGTGGATCCCAAGTTATGACTCCAAACGACATTTCATATCCAAAGGAAACACCCTGTACAACAACCTCGGTTGCTGTTGCCTCATATCAGGAAGGCAAAAAGGCAGCAGAACACAAAAACAACAAAGCGCCCAGCCTAATTTACGGTACGTTCGCAACTCTCACGCAACTTCCACTGATTTCACCAACTGCCAACGTGCCTGTTGGTTCAACGGTTGTCGTGTTGGATGTTGAGCTTGTCACGAAGCCTGACACCACAAACAGCAGCCTTTCCCAAGAAGGCACCAATCTTGGTGATTCATTTTTAAAGCTGAATGCCACTCAAGCGTTGACAACCACGTCAACAACTTTCAACGTAACTTCGTCCGATGAGGAAAATCAGGGCTTTTCGCTGTCGCAATTCCATGCCACTGGGAAAACGGCCACAACGCCAAGTGTGAACGCGACGCTCGTTGAGGAAATTTCAGCATGGGTTGATGACAGCTCTGGCGGCGGACGGTCGCAACTGGTGTATCTGGCAGCGTTAAACGTGTTGGTGTTCGGCGCTGCCGCGGCCACATTGTTGGTGCTCATACGGAAGGCGACGGCCACCCGTTGGAAGTTCATCGTGAACAAGAAACCGACTGCAGCGCCAGCGGCGGCGGAGATTTCGCCGTTTTCTTTCTCTACTGCCTCAGTGCGACGACGACTGAGTGACCAGTGGACGCTTCTCAATCTAAATCCAAAAAACAGAATCGTGGAAGCTGGGACGGATAGTACGATGGAGATGGCTGGACTTCCGTGATGTGTGATATCGTATGTACGTATGTACGGCCCACTATGGATCAGTTTCCATTCAGAGAAATGATGATACTTGGTATTCATCATGGTATTCATGATGATACTGTACGTGCGAGATATTGTGCACTGAGATATCGTCGTACCACAAACGCATCTGGCTACGTTTCCGAAATTAGTGCATAATAACTCGCACTTACAGTACGTATCATTATGAACCAGTTGCGCTAAGAAATGATCGGTGGTCGCGAGCTACCTCTATTACACTTTTGTCAGCGCATTTCTTTGATCGGTAAGGAGTCAGCTCGCGACCATTCGTAATTATAAGCGCAAGTGGTCCATACATAGATGATGGTCTATGTACTGTATGTATTTTGCATAGTTCACAAAATGCTCTGGAAAAGTTCAAAGCAGATAAGATAAAACGAAAAGCTCTTTTGTGTCTGACGCGTGACGCCTAGCGTTAACGATGCTTTCTTTTTCTTGTTAATTATGCCATCAAAAGGTGTCAAGGATCTCATCATTATGCGATGTCTAATGTAATCAGATGTGATTCATCACTGCACGTGCAGCGCAACAGTCTCAGCTACATACTGCCATTGCTGGCTGGATACTCACCTTTCGTTGCGTTATTTGTGGTTTGGGTGTATAAAGCGAAGCCAAATATCATGATTAATTGACGCAACGCCTTTGATATTTCATTTCTTTGCCGGTGCGTCATTGGCTCCATCATATTTCAAAGGGCGAACGTGAATTTCGTTTTGTTCATGTGATTTCGAAGCCATTTGATAACATGAAACTTGCGGTAATGAGGCACAACATAGGTTTCGTTCTATGTAATCTATTATCTTCGTTCTTGGAATAAAAACAGCATGCGTCACGAAAATACGCCCCTCATGGGCCAAAATATAATAAATTTAAGATATCTGGGCCTACCTCAGAAAAGCAATCGTACTGTTTCCTTTCCTGCATCCTGCTGCCTTTTGTTTAGACGAGTTTCATTCTCGCCGTGCGTGTTTACTTTTGCAAACTGACTCAGATCAGCCCCCGACAAGCATAATCGCTGGCTGATCGCTGGTGATCGCTGGCGACGCGACCAGCCAGCGATCAACCAGCTATCTGCCAGCTATCAACCAGCGATCAGCCAGCGATCAACCAGCGATCAACTTTTTATTTACGCGTTATAGAGAAAACTTTACGCGTTTTGACTATGTTGATCGCTGGTGATCGCTGGCTGATCGCTGGTTGATCGCTGGGAGATCGCTGGTTGATCGCTGGCTGGTCGCGATCAGCCAGCGATCAACCAGCGATCAGCCAGCGATTATGTAAACTCGGTGCGACCGTCAAGAACCTATAAAAGCCAGTTCGTAAATTCTTTGGTCTATGTCTATGTGACCACGACCACTGCTATGATGGACGCACAAATGAGTGTACTGATACTGCTTTCCTGCTGGTGCGTAATGCTGGAGGCCAGATATTTGACCGAACATTCAATTGGCATCAATGGCATGCAGCTGCAGCCAAAGATGCAGCCAGTCAAACGCGAAGCGAATGAAATGGAGCTAGGAAGAATGGCATTGAAAGTCGGTAGTCCAGAAGAGAAAAAGATTGCAAGAAGAAGTGATCCAGAAAGATCGGAGGCATCTCGAAAGGAGAGAACCAGCGAGGATGTTGGAAAGGAGTCAGTAGCTGACCTTGTGCTTTGCATCGGTGGTCCCTTGGAATGCAGTAACGGCAATGTGTATTACTAGGGCTACTATATTTTTCGACCAAAGGGCCACTACGTACGTACGTACGTCATGTAGGTATATATGTACGTACGTACATACACAGTTTTTGGTGCGAACTTTAGCCCATCCCACACACGGCGACATGTGATATCATAATTATTTTGCATGTAGGTTTTTCTCGTGAAGCTGTCATCGATGGCAGTATTTTGTTAGGTACAGCGTGTTGTGTACCGTACTTTCGAGATTGCCTACAGTATCTGCCCAACATTCACTAATATCACGTTGGAGAAATAAAAATCAGGCATTTATATTTATTTTTGCCCTTTTTACGATATGAACAGGTGCCTCATCTATAGGACACAGAGCAAATGTAAGAAATTTCTGCTAATGTCGTTGGCTTATGGGATTGCCCATACATACAGACATACACCGTACATACATTCCTTTCAGTAGGTACATACATACTGTACGCACGCTGTACGAGGCATGTATGCTTATGCACGCATGCACTGTACGAAGCTTCGACAGCCAGATTCAACACGTTGGCCCAGCCCAACACGTCCCTAACCAAACCTCGCTAACCACAGTTGTAGTATAGGTACACCCGTATTTGCGCGGTCTTTTGTTTCTTCGCACTAGCGCGCTCGAATAATGCTCAGACAAGTTGCGCTAATCGGACACGTATCAGTTCTTATCATTTACTGCTATTTCGAAGGAACAGAAGCCAGTAGAAATTTTCCTCCAGCAAGACGACGAAGACAGCAGCTTATGCCGGATGAACCAATAAGGTTTGAAAACACGAAGGTACATAGTGTACATCATGTACAGTATTCAAACTTACATGCACGGTACGTACGTTTGCAATGAACGAACGGTCAAGACCGGCATAGGTGCAGTGCGTTTTGTTTAGCGACGACAGATGCTTTTCAAGCTGCATGGATGAGTGGGATATTCAGAAAACTTGGAGTAAGCTGGAGGACATGTCGAGAAACATGGACGCCTTTGACTCCACAGCTTTCGAAGAGGCGTGCAGGTAATTTGCTACATACATTGGTGTAGTAGCTACGTACGTACCATCATTATTTTACTGCTGCTCCTTGGTGAATCAAAGATCAATCTGGGGTATAGATATAAGAAAGATTAGAACAGGAAGCACGCCCAAAAAAAGATGTTTGCGCCCTAAATTTCAAATTTCATTACAGTAGCACTGAAAAACTTTCAGAAGCCTCGTTTTGGTCCCTACATACTTATTCCCTACTATACGCGTTTGTGGGAACGGGACGCTAAATACTGCCGGCAAGCTCCCAGCTTATGTCATGGACTATAGAAGCAAGTCTCTGTTTCAGCTCGTACATGAGCGGAAGAAGCTGTCTGAAAAGCTGTCCGTTCTCACCTGCCAAGAAATCCGTACAGACCATCATTGGAAAGCCGTTGGATTTTATATGCCTCTCGAACAAAGACGGTAAGAAAATTTGAGACAGGATAGTACAGTACAGTACCTACTTCCAGAGTTGTCATCAATTTTGTTCACGTGGTGGCGGGTTGACGTGAAGATTCGAAGATTTCTTATTTTTTATCATGATATGCGCTCGCAAAGCGAAAAGGGCAGAATTTAACTTTAAAATTTTGGTAACGTAGGGTTATGTAATTTGTTGAAGAGTTTCTGACGCACGCACCCTGTTACAAGCGAATCGATTCATTGCTGGACCAGCGATGCGATGTGGAATGCGGCACCACGGATGCGGAACTGGAGAAGATGGAACGAGATATGGAGTTGGCGGATTTGCTTGGCGAGCTCAACAAGGTCAACGATCTTCTGAGAAAAATCTGCAGGTAAGTTATGGTAATTTTAAATAAACTACCGTAATTTTCTACCACCACATGCTTATTGTTTTCTCATTATTGCACAAACAGTGGCCGGAATTGAGGGAGCAGTTTTCGCTTTGTTTATTTACAGATTTCTCACCTGCGACCTGTCTTGTTCCGGCCCAATAATTGCGGACGAGTGCGACCGCGGCGGTAGCTCAGGCGGTAAGGCGGCCGACTTCTGGCTCCAATTCAGCCAGGTAACCTTCGGCGGGCTCGAATCCATGCTGGAGAAGGCGGATGAGTTGGATTTTTGGCCGGATGAGTGCGCAGATTTGGCCCACGGACGCGTCGCTACATCTCACCATGGTCAAAATGCCGCCACCACCGCCATTATGAGCGATCGCAGATACTTTGTGCTTGTGATTATTCTGGTATGGATTCTAGTGAACACGATATACAAGCTTCGTTGAGTGATGATAGCCTATGAAACTTATGTCAGCAGAGCAAACAATAGGAAGGTATTTACAAGTATGGCCCAGTAATACAGACGGTATTTTTCGCCCTGATGGGCTTTGTGCGGTGCCGAGCCGCTTGGTTCTTGAAAGTTCTTTGCTGTCTGCGAATGTTATGACTTGCACTGTTTGCATTTCTTGCATGCATCATAAAACAACGTGACACGTACTGCTCTACACTCGCTGAGTGCGTTCGCCCGCGCTTCTTTGTACAGTTTTTGAAAAAGAGAGGCGCGCACAGCGCACGTTGCGATGCATAGGAGTACATGGTAATGAAAAAGTAAGAAAGAGAAGAAACGAAAAGAGAGAAGAAGGACGGACGGTAAAAAAAGGGAAACGACAACGAGCGGAAAAATGAGTGAAGAACGAAATAGATTCGGATAATTCTTTGCTGGTTCTTCTCGATGATGACAGAAGCATCGTCTATGTCTCAGTCCTTTGAGGAAAAGTGCCTAGTCTCAGGTATATAGGTCGTATTTATGCATATTTCCGTACACGATCAAGACCGAGTTTTGCAACATCATCTATTATATATTTATGGATTTGCAATAATCATTCAATGTTATTACCGGAGTCCATACTTTAGCTGTCTTTGCGAATTTGTTGGGAAAATGTGAAGAACCTGCACACATTGTGTAAAAATGTACGCGCTGGTACCAGATTCCGTAACCTCGGCCTTGATCATTTCCCCAGCTATGTATATGTACACGTACGTACACGTAAAGTACGTATATTGGTATTTGTGTACTAACGTGGCTGTCAGTGTATGTAGTAGTAAACTGCGTGTACAAACAGTGTTTTGTGTTTTGTGCTTGTAGTTCGATCTTCCATTGGTCTTCTGCTTCGCAAAGGACTCAAAGAAGAAGGGGAACGTGTTTTCTTCGAACCAACCAAGTAAGCATGCCCATTATGGCCCATTCACATAGAGTCATGCGCTGGGCGTACGTATATTCTAGAGTGTAGAGTGTTGGATGCATGCATATGTATTTCACACGTGTGTATTCAATTCTCTGCTGTTTTCGGGCCATTGACCAGCCTTCTGATGCAGGACAAACGAAGCCACAGCTTCTGTTGTGTCGCGTCAGCGCCTTCAATACCGACGGAAGTTTGCTGGCCTATTGCGACAGCGTTCGGTATGTGCAGTGGCGTAATGCCGCGTTCAGATTGGAGACGTAGTTTTGCTCGAAATGGACTAAATAGTAAATACGGTATATTCTTCTCTTTGTAGCACCGTCATAATTGATGCATCAGTGGAGGGGAAAAGTTTCGGTCGCGTAGTTTTCAGCGCAGATCTGGCCAGAACTGCCCAAATAGCCTTCTCACCCAAATCCACATACTTTCTCACGTGGGAGCCTTACTGTAAGTACTTATAAATATTGCTTGCTGTTGACCCGTTCACAATGGAACGAAATGCGCTCGTGTACGCCCGGCGCATCCATGGTTGTCCGTGCTTTTTACATACGCCGAGCAATGGACACGCCGAAGTACGCCCAGCTCATGCCTCCTATGTGAATGGGAATGTGAGCCCCAACCTTCATTTATTTTGTAGTAGAGAGGGTGCCAGTGCAACCACTACAATAGTCTGGCCAGAGAGAGTTTGCCATGGGACTCAAGTCGTCCTGCGTAGTTTGCATGTACTTCTGCTAAATAAGAGTACACGAAGCATGGACAGAAATCCGCATTTGTGAATCAATTTTACGCAACGCACTTTGAATGCCATAACGAGCTCTTACTGACCTGACTATTATAGTGCTAGAAGAAAGCATTACTGATTTTGTATTGATTTGTGCAATGATTTTTGATATGTACCACGATCACCAGTTTTCTACCTATCTAGAAAAGGTGTGAATTCTTCTTCCTATGTTTCACAGATGTGGGCAAAGACCGTCGGGAGGGCGAGCCGAATGTGCGAGTATGGCAGATCGACACTGGTCAGTTGACGGCCTCCTACGTATGCAAGAAGGCGCAGGGTTGGCAACCGCAGTGGACGCAAGACGAAACGCTGTGTCTTCGCCTACTCGGCTCTGAAATCCTGGTGGCATTCCGGTGGAAATCTGAGTATGTGTGAAACTGGCCTGAATTTGCATATCCAATTATCCATTACTTGCTCTGAATTTTCTGGGTGGTCGCTGCCTCAGCTCACACTACCGCGGAGAAATTTTAGCGCAAGTCGTGGATAATGATATATCAATTCGTGTTTGTTTGTACTGTAGTGGATGTACGCCTGGACTGGAGTAAGTTTTGCACGTTTATTTAGGTCGATACGATAGGAAGCACGTGGTTGCGAAAGTTAGCGATTTGAGTCTTTCCAAGGGTTCGCCACCTTTTCACGTCGCCTGCTATATTCCTGTGTCTAAGGTAAGTAGGAATGGGAAAGCAAACAAAACGTTTCATATAGATTCATACTGTGTTCATGTTCACCATTTGAGTTATTATCCTAGGTGGTCGCAAGGTGGCTTTTTTCTCTTTTTATCAGATCGTCCTCAATCCTTCCAGTATATGGTCAGACGAAACATCAAAGCTACGAGTGCACCCAAGCAGCACCCATAACACAGTAACGAAAAAATTCGTCGTCCCTGGGTGAACTCGTGACTGTGCGATGTTTCGGTTGGCCGTAAGATTGGAAGGGTTGGATCGATCTGAACAGAAAAAGGGGTGTCAATAATAACTCAAGTGATAAAACATACTGCATGCTTGGGCCGTCCTGTGCAGGCTGTGCGTGTGCGTACAGCACAGTACATTATGTATGATATACTTCCGTTGAGCGCACATGAAGTCTGTCGGGTGGACATCCTTTTCATTATTCGCACGGCATCGACGCAAGCTGCTATAGAGCTGCCACTAAGCTCTAGTTGGGCTGGCATCAATGAAACTGAAAATAGCGTCTTTGCCTTCTCGCTTACTACTGTATACTGCTGTGTTGTTGTATGTAGGGTCAGCCAGGACTGGTGAAACTGCTGAATTGCGCCGATTTTGGCGCCGTTGCCAGTAAAACGTTTTGGAAGGCGGATCGCGTCTGCATGACCTGGAATGAAAAAGGTAGGCCAGGGTATGTGTCCGTAATAGTACGGGCCCGGGGTAATTCGGGTCGGTTGGGTGGAGAAATTGGGCCATCTGCGCCTTTGCTGCATTGGGGCGAGGGTGAATTATAGCTAACGCACAAGTAGCACAACCACCCAAGGTAGCAGAGCGCACTATTTTAGGTAGATTTTGATACCACGCTCACCCTTTGGGACTTTTGGAAATATTGTAGGTTGGGTAGAACACGAACCCCAAACCTTGGGATTCCTAACATTACATAACCCCCACCACCCCTAATACCGTGTCGATGTCTGGGAAGTTACACTTGCTCATATGTGACAATAGGTTCGGCAGTGATTGTGATGGCCATCACCGATGTTGATGCAACCGGTCAGTCCTATTACGGTGAACAGAACCTGTATGTGCTGCGAACGAAAGGAGAAGGATATCTCGTCGGATTAGGTGAGTTGAGTAGTGATTGATTGTCGTGGGCCTATCCTCTGCTTTGTACGTACGTGTACAGTTTGTCGTTCAGTTGAGCTCGAGAGTCCGTCCAGCTTTAGAGTTGTTATTGGGCGTTTGCCCGTGCTGCGAAAAACTCATTCACGAATTATTTTCCGCGTTGTCTTTTTCTTTGGTTTATTCCATTATGATGATTCTTGATTCTTCCAGAGAAAAATGGTCCAGTGTATCAAGTGGATTGGAGTCCGAATTCCAGCCAGTTTTGCGTGGTTTATGGATGTAAGAAAGATCATTAGATGGCTTTGGCTTTTCACACACGCTGGTAGATTAGGGTCGTGGTAATTATACCAGATAGAACAGTTTCTAACCAGCTCTGCACGTTTGCTTGCAATTTTGCACCAATTGAGCGAAATTGCCTACATGTAAACATGTACAGCTGGTAGTGTTCTGCCAGCAGACACAGTTGTTGGTTATTCTACAAGTTATAACTACCTACCCTGGTATTTACCCAGGTAATGATTACCACCTGCAACTCTTCCAGTGTGTGCAAGTGGCCTTTATGAGGCCGCAGCCTTTCTTGTTGTATACATATGTGTAACATTATTGCTTGTTATATTGCAGACATGCCAGCCAAGGCAACAGTGTACAACTTGGACGGCGAGGCGTTACAGGATTTGGGAACGGGACCGCGCAACGAGGTCCACTACAACCCGCAGGGCAACCTGCTCTGCCTTTGCGGATTCGGCAATCTGCGTGGGAATTTGGAAGTGTGGTCCGTCGCCGACAGTAGTAGTAGTAAGCAAAGGGAAGCGAAAAGAGTGAGCAGACTGAAAGCGGAAGACACGACGCAATTCCAGTGGGCGCCGGACGGACAACATTTACTCACTGCCACCACCGCACCGCGTCTGCGCGTTAACAACGGGTGAGTAGGTTAGCTAGCTACTGTAGAGGGGAAGGGGGGGGGGGGATGGAGCAATTCTGGCCAAACCTGCATATCACCTTAAGGCTCTTTTGAACTTGCTGTTTTCAGCAGATAATACTACCAAATAGCTCACATGAAAGGGGAGAGTCTCAAGGCATCGATTGATGTAAGCATTATTTCAATCGGGTCCATTTGTTGCTGAAATATCCAGCCTCTGGAACTATGTAGATGGCCCAATGTTCCCATGGCCGGTTTTACCCCATATCACGCCTACGTGTGTACTATTTCTTTGTGCTTCCAGAGACTTCTGGAGATACACGGGTGAACTGGTAGACCAAACGCAACTTCCCGGAGCAGCGAGAGCTGTGGGAAGGATCGCTGCGTACCGACAGCCACACTCCTCCTCCTTCCCCCATCGGATACCCCAGCGCGGACGGCGAAGCGTCATCCGGCCTGACAGCGTAACGCCGCAGCTTGACGGACCGGCGCTGCCCGGCGTTAACGCCGGCGGCGTCTACGTGCCGCCGCCGCGTGCGGGAAGCGACCAGGGCAAGGAGAAGGGCAGGAGGAGGCAGGAGCGTGAAGCCTAGCATGCCCCCTGGCGGAGGAGCGAGGAAACAGCAGCCGATGGCGGACGGAGCGGATAAGGACGAAGGGCGAATCCGCCGCTTAGCCAGAAGGAAAAGGAACGAATGAAGCTAGAAAAGGT
>JASAMW010001587.1:0-23179 GCA_030247985.1 Epsilonema sp. ZAB3_2 | reverse complement strand
ATTCTTGCTACTTAGCGTCTTCTTTCCGCAATATGGTTGACTGATTTTTTTATGATTTTTACGCCTTGAAAATTCCCATTCGGTACCTCTTAGGGCTTCTGTTCTTGTCTTATCGCTAAAGAGTAGATAGCGTTGGAGAATCTGAGCGTCCATTTTACTTCAAATTTTTTGTGACAAAAGCTTTTCTTTCGCTGCATCTCGTAGTGGATTCATCCGCCCGCACCGTGACCAAATATTATGTACTGTACGTACCTACACGGTGCAGAACGTCAAGACATCAGGGTACCTACTACCTTGGCGTTGTTGGAGCACGTGTTTTGCGGGTGTTCGGGCACCTGTCACCTGTTCCTATACATACACGAACCAGTGAGACGGAGTATAAAAGAGGCAAAGGATGTGTCAAATGCGACACGGATGGGAAAGGACCACAGAACAAACACCTCTCATTCCGTCTCCTCTCCCAACACAGGAGCCAGGATCGGGGAAACATGCATCCCACATCGCCATCGAATATACACAACAGTATAGTAGTTATTGACCCTCTTGTTTTGTCGCGCGCGTCCTTGTCCACGGCGGTCCACAAGTGCGTGACGACAGGATGATTTTCAGCGCGCCGCGCCGCGCGTTGTCCATGTATGCGTGCATGGTTTCGCACGAACCAATTTCCGGCAACACGTACATACGATGCACGGCGCCGATAGCCCGGCAATGTTTGTCAGAGGAAGGATTGCAGACAAGAAAATTTTGCTCGATCACGCATGAATTAAAGTATAGGTACGTATAGTATGTACGGGGATGCTCAATGTGTGTTACGTAGGTACTTACGTAGGTAGGTTCACATGGAGGATCCAAAAATTGCGCACCGACGACCAGCCTTCCCAGTTCCAACACGACGTTGCGCGCTGGGCGCACGTACATGTGAATTCAGGATGAGTACATAGAGGACAGTAGCAGCAGCAGGGAGTCGAAGCAGGTGTGTGATTGGCGTGAGAGCGCGTCGGTCGGTGTCGCTTTTACGCATCCTTGTTGAAAGGGCGGCGCGCTTTCCTTTCAATAGACATACGTACATCATAGTACGATTGTAGTGGTAGTACTTAGGTACGTCGTCTATATATATGTGTAACTATACATGCATGCATACATACACTAGATTTTGCATTTTCGATTCGATCACAGAAAATGCGGAAGCAGAACTCTTCGAGGAAGTATGTACGCAGAGAAGTTTATGCCCGATTTGTGCTTTTCTTGCGGTTCCACTTCGCGCCCGACGAACAGATCAGTAGATGTTTCATTCAACATTATCTATGTATCATCTCATTTTCACATGTTTTTTCATTTACTCCAAGTAAGTACAGTACATAGTATAGTTTGAACTAAACAAGTTGTTATTTCAAGTGAACTATCCATTGGCGAGAGCCGAGAGCCTGCACTTGCAATGTGTTTCGCAATGTTCAGTGGAGCTCTCTGGCAATTCTATCCATCTCTTTCCAATCCTCCAATCGAAAACTGGAAGACTCAATCACGTGAGGAATGTGCAAGGCGATTCGATCATCAGGGCCGCCGTATGCTTGTAGCATGTCCTCTCGTAGCTTGTACCTCTTGCGGGTGGCTACAGTGTCCAGCTCGGTTCCTATTAGTACACATACAGGGACAACTCACAGACCCAGCAAATAACAGAGTCGATCAAGTAGCCTAATATCACATGGACCACCGTAAAGTGGTCCACGTTTTCATACAAAGCAAAGTGGACTTGACCGTGCAAGGACGCCTATTTTCGGGGCAGTTATTTTCTAGGAGTTCTTGCCCGTTTGTATGAAAACGTAGAGACCTCTTTTCTTTACGGTGGTCCATGCGATATTACTTATATGCTCTGTTATTTGCGGGGACTCGTGGAACCAAACCAACCATCAGTGGACTGGATGCATAATAAAAATAGTCCCAAAGGTAGGCTAGGTAGGCTACCCTGGAAACAAATTCCGGCTTTCGCCCTAGAGCTTTTCCGTAAATAACAGGAAAGTTGCTAAAAAAAAAAGCACCACACTTTGGAATAGACGGAAACTACAGTAGTTATGGAAAGCCGAAAGCGGAATAGAGTACGTTCAGTCAAACATAGCACACCTACTCTTCTACCGTACCTCTCAGAAGCATGAGAGGCCAAGCGACAATCTTGGGCACGTTTCGTTCTTGACAAAACTGAATGGACTGCTGGAAAGAGGCCACCGTTTGTTCAGGTAACCCGTAGATGAGGCTGACTTCGTACGGAATGTTCCTCTTTCCCAGTTGCTCCATGATATCAGAAACGAGACGCAGTCTGTTGGGCCTCAAAATATGCAGCGAACACATTACACACAGTTTCTTCCGGCATACTGTTTTTTTTGGGCCTAAAAAGGGAAAGTTGTTCGACTGAGGTCGTCTGGGTGTGTGCGCATACTGTAGTCAAATGGTGAAGGCACTCGCCTGAAACACGCGAGGTATGTAGGGTTCGATTCCCTGTCACATCCAGCAAATTTTCATTCTCGACTTTTGTCCGAGCTTTTGATTTTTGACTCATTCACTACTGTAAAACGGAACCTTTGTATGGCCTTTGCCTCCAGTTGATTCGCGGTTTGCAATCCAAATTCCAGAACCACATCAGCTCCAGTGCTGAGCATTTGATTTTCCCAAGAAACTCTGGTCTTACCATCTCAAAACGACACTGCAGTGACAAGCGACCAGTGAAACCCATGGGAGAGAAATCCATCCAAAACATCAGATAATTGGGTCCTAAATACACAAAGGATGCAAGATTTTCCAAATAAAAATGCCATTCATCAGAAAGAACAGCAGTTGTATCATTAACGTACCGGTAAACGTTGGATCTATGATGGCCACATACACCTTGTTCATAGTCAGCCATCAATCTCTTTCTGCACTCTATCCACTGGAAAGTGTCACAGCTTTGAACTACCTCCAACTGATTTTCCACTGGCAAACGCTCTAAAAAAAATTATTTGCAATAAAAGTAGTTCGTATGCATGCCTACTAAACGTAAAGTACATATTGTATGTATGTATGTTACCTTAAGTACGTACGTGTATGGAGCATGGATCATCATCGTAGTTAATGCGATTGGGTTGTCGAATAGCGGTATTTAGTGAAGTTTGGATCGGTGTCTGGGGCCGCACTGCGGGGTCGTCACGTAACGAATTTTGTCTTCACTGCTCCTCTCCCTAATAGACAACAACACAAAAACGACACCAACATACAGGTCATACCAACCCAAATAAAAAGCAACTACCCAAATAAAATAAATCTCTATTATTACTAATTATATCTATATTATACTACTATATACATATAAAAAATAATTACTAGCGGAAAAGCCACACCAAACACCCTCATATCTAAAACAAATAATATAAACTAACTCAAAACCAAGGAAAAAACAAATAAAAAATATACTACCTTCTAGAACCAACACACATAACTCGCGATCAACTCACTTATTACAATAATACATCTTAAAAACAAAAATAACAATCAACAGCCACAACCAACCCCCACCCCACCCACACACATCTATTAATACCCGAGCGAGACCCAAACAATCAAAACACAAACCTCCTCAATAACCTTAAATTTTTAAAATAACAATCTATCTATCCAAAAATCAGATAAAACAACTCACATCGCTAGAATATACAACACAAATCCAAAACAATACATCAAATCAACCCACACCATACATCCTACAAATACATAAAAACAAACTATAACAGCGCACCTCAAAACTGACCCCCTATTCATACAAAATTAAAATTTAATTATGATCACAACATACAACATACCATACCAAATTAACTCCATTACCTCTTTCTCTATCAATACACCTTACCACACCCACAAACCCTCACTAACTCAACATCTGCTGATAAAATAACATAACACGAAATCTCAACAACTACCCTATCGTCGACACCAACGCAAAAAATACCAAATCGAACAACATTCTCTCTAATTACTTTATTTTATTAAAACTTCATAAATTAATATTATATCATTCTCAAGGACACCCTCCCTATTTATTATTTTATCTACAAAAACCCCTAACTCGCTAATGTAGATAAGCTGTGTTTTTGTTTTTTGTGCTTTTTTTGCTTGTTTTTTTTTTTTTTTGCCGGGAAAATAAAAATACTCCAAAAACCCACAAAAAAACACAATTACTAAACTATAACACTAAATGAAATAAAAACAATACACCTAATAAAAACAAATATATTATCTTTATATATAACATATATTTAATACGATCACAACTAACACCACACAAAAAATAACAATCTACCAACTACCAATGTAAAAATCTCTCATAATACAATAAAATAAAAAAACCCATCTCTACCCCTACTTCGAAAAAAATCCCAATTTCTAATACTAAAAATTACACTTTTTCATTATCTCAACATAACTAAAAACCCAAAAATTTTTTCATTAAAACTCAGCCTATCCTATGTAAAATAGGCGTAGATTTCAATAATAGTATCGTTGATCCAAAAATTTAACCCCTACCCTAAACATTGTCAAAAATATACAAATTTTGCAGAAATATATACTAGGGTTAAATTTTTTTAAAACACCGATACTGTTTTTGAAATCTAAACCAAATTTTACATAGGATAGCTACTTTTAATGAAAAAGTTTTTGGCTTGTTCATTTACGTGGAATAATCGAAAAAGTGTACCGTTTTAGTATTTTTCAGTCTTTAAGGAAATTGGCATTTCTGCACAGAGGCACGTACGCATGCGGTTTTTTTTATTTTCAATCCCGCTGAAACTTATATTTTTAACCGCTTGCGCTACGTTGGTAATCCTGAGTTATTTTTTGTGGTGTTAGTTAGTTAGTGATCCGTACTATAAGCGCGTCTTGTTAGTTCTAGGTATACTCTGAAAAACAAAATTTCAGAAAAAACAAACAAACGGACAAACGACAAACAAGGACTTGCGGACGAAGAACCGAACGAACGATATGATGGTGATGTGAATTGATGATGTCGATAGGTGGAGGTGGTGTGAAGTAGCAAAGTCTGTATTTCAACATGAACTGATGGAAAAGACAAGCAGACTTTTGTGAGTAAATGAGCGAGGAGTCTTCTTTTTCTTCTAAAATCCATTACATGGCCTTTCCATAACAGTTTTGCGTGACCTCGACTACACGGGCGAAATTCCCTGGAGATTAACCTAGTTGAACCATCCCTCTTCCCAAACCATCGGGTGAAATCACAGGACACAAACTGCCTAGGTATAACCAAAAATATATAATTCTGCTTAGGGGAAGAAGAAGGTAGTAAAGAAAAAAGAACCTCAATATACGCCCCAATTATTTGGGTTTTTGAAAATATCCAATTATTTGGATACCCACCCCCAATTAGGCCTATTTGGTTTTGTAAAACCAATTATTTTGTTTCGAAAAATTATCCTATTTTTACGAACCCCAGTAAAACCCAATTATTTGGTTTCGTAAAACCCAAATATTTGGGTATCCAAATAATTGGATATTTCAAAAATCAAATACTTGGGGCGCATATATGCTAGGGATGCTCTTGCTATTTCGTTAATTATACATTTTTTGGTATACAAGGGTGGTTGTTAGGGGTAGGTGGATGATTGTTGGGTGTGTGGTTTTGTTGGTGGTGTTTGAGAGGGAGGATTTATGATGGGGTTTTGTTCTATAGTGTGGGAGGGGGAGAGTGTTGGTGGTGTGTTTGTGTCTGAAGGAAGGGGGGGTGGTGGTTTGTGGGGGTTTTTGGGGTGGATTTGGGTCTGGTGAGGGACTGGGTATTTACTTATAGTAGGGTTGGGGTTGGTGTCTGGGTGGTTGTTGACTGTCAATGTCTAGGAGAGAAAGAGGAGTGAAAAGGGGGAGAGAGAACTTATCAGGAGGGGGTACTATTTGATAGATGTGTTAGGGCATATCGTAATAGGTGGAGTTGCAGGTGGGGATAATTGGGATTCTTCTCAAGCATATCATCTCTATTTTGAGGAAAAAATATGTTGAAAAATGTAGTGGTTGTTGACTAATTGGAAAATAGAAGAGGGGGGGGGTCGCATATTGGCTCTAAATCATCATGCCATCTATTTAGGAAAGAAATGTGATAACTAGCTCAGAAGTGTCAGGGGCTGATGTTTATGGACGGGGGACTGTGCAGATAGAATTTATGCTAGGTTTTTTCCTCTAGCTGTTGGATGGAGGGGAGTTGAGGATGTTGAGGGGGCTCAGATGATTCAGGTCGGGGAGCTGATAAAATATCTTAGTTTTCAAAGAAGGGCTCAGCGATCGTAAAAAGGGAAGACAAAGAAATCCAGTTCCTGCAGATTAGGTTTTACGGGTGTGGGCGTGGGATTCTGCACGCTACTACAGAAAGACTGAAAGAACGGTTAGAGTCTGTAGTGGGTTGATTGGGGGATAAGGTGGGTGGGTTTTTGGGGAGGTTCCTTTTGTCATGCAGCGGTGACTACTGGAGGTGGCTTTCTTTGGACTTATGATTGGATAGGCTGATCTCTCTCGAATATCTCGAGGGGTTACATTCTTGAGCTCGCTTCGCAGTCAGGCTGAAAAGGGGAAAAATCTGCTCCGTAATTTGGATAGAAGTCGCGTCATAAGAGAATACTGACTTCTGAGCTAGTCTGCGCAAGTTCTTTCATGACTAGAACTGAGTCTCTATGGATGGAGTATATGAAGTCAGTGCGGGGAGCGCCGCAGTACTGAATTCTAGTTTTTCTGGAGGAAATAGTAAAGATGAAGTTTAAGGATAATTGTTCTCAAAAGAATATAAATAGGGTAAGAAGGGAAGGGAAATCGCACTGGAAGGTAACCTATTAGATTGGGTAAGGATGGGCTGGTGAGGAGGAAGGAAGGACGCGTGCTGGGTCTTCGGAGGACGGAATTTTAACCTCTCCGTTTTCTCTCCTAGATGATTGAACAAGGTCGACGACCACGCAGACACCGATCCAAACTGTCACTACTATAGTAAATACCGCAGGGTCGCTATCGACCAACCCAATCGCGACCGCATCTCGTCCATAACAAGCCAAAATACTTTTCCCGCAGAAAATGAGGACGGTACAATTACAATGGTCGCTACCGATTGGCAGGAAGCAGGGATTTTCTCGCTCCGCCTCTCGTTCGTTTTCGATTATTTCCTGTCGACGACGACACAGGCTTTTGCGACGCGTCATCCATCAACGAAGCAGCGCTTTCATTCAGTTTCCCTCCGCCACCGCTAGACGTCACTGTGAGACCAAAATTGGGCCCCGTCCCTTCCACCAATTGGTCTGATGTGAAATTTTGGGCTGCTGGCTGCAAATTTGGGTACAAACTGCTCAAGGGGATGTCGTCTTTAACCCTTCCCAAATCATCCGCCGTTTCCTGACCAGAAATCACAACCGGAGAGGTTAAGAAGTGTCCGTCCTCCGAAGATGCACCTAAAAGCACGCGCAAAAGGAAAGATAGCATGATGAATTTAGAGCCAATATGCGACATCATCCAACCCTACCCCTAACAACGCACCCTTGTCATACCAAAAATGTATAATTAACGAAATAGCAAGAGCATCCCTAGCATATATGCGCCCCAAGTATTTGCATTTTTGAAATATCCAATTATTTGGATACCCAAATATTTGGGTTTTACGAAACCAAATAATTGGGTTTTACTGGGGTTCGTAAAAATAGATAATTTTTCGAAACAAAATAATTGGGTTTTACAAAACCAAATAGGCCTAATTGGGTGGGTATCCAAATAATTGGATATTTCAAAAACCCAAATAATTGGGGCGTATATCTGCCAGGTCTGCTCTGTTTCGTTTACACTACGCCTTCCGTTCTTCCCCTAAGCAGAATTATATATTTTTGGTTATACCTAGGACAGTTTCCGTGTCCCTGTGATGTTCACCCCGATGGTGTAGTGGCGAAGAGGGGCGATGGGCGTTGCCGAAGCCCAGGTTCAAATCCTCCAGGGAATTTTCGCCCGTGATAGCGTCCGGCAAGGGTTCCACGCAAAACTGTTCCATGGAAAGGCCATGTAATGGATTTTCAGAAGAAAAAGAAGACTCCTCGCTCATTTTACTCACAAAAGTCTGCTTGTCTTTTCCATCAGTTCATGTTGAAATACAGACTTCTGCCTACGTTCACACCACCTCCACCTATCGACATCATCAATTCACATCACCATCGATATCGTTCGTTCGGTTCTTCGTCCGTCAAGTCCTTGTTTGTCGTTTGTCCGTTTGTTTGTTTTTTCTGAAATTTTGTTTTTCAAGTATACCTAGAACTAACACAGACGCGCTTATACAGTACGGATCACTAACTAACTAACACCACACAAAAAATAACTCAGGATCTAGCCAACGTAGCGCAAAGCGGTTAAAAATCTCTCGATAAGTTTCAGCGGGATTGAAAATAAAAAAAACCGCATGCGTCTACGTGCCCTCTGTGTCGAGAAATCGCCAATTTCCTTAAGTACTGAAAATATACTAAAACGGTACACTTTTTTCGATTATTCCACGTAAATGAACAATGCCGCAAAAACTTTTTCATTAAAAGTAGCCTATCCTATGTAAAATTTGGTGTAGATTTCAAAAACAGTATCGGTGTTTTAAAAAAATTTAACCCCTAGTATATATTTCTGCAAAATTTGTATATTTTTGACAATGTTTGGGTAGGGGTTAAATTTTTTGGATCAACGATACTATTATTGAAATCTACGCCTATTTTACATAGGATAGGCTAGTTTTAATGAAAAAATTTTTGCGGCTTGTTTAGTTATGTTGAATAATCCAAAAAAGTGTACATTTTTAGTACTTAAGAAAATTGGCGATTTCTCGACACAGAGGGCACGTAGACGCATGCGGTTTTTTTATTTTCAATCCCGCTGAAACTTATCGAGAGATTTTTAACCGCATTGCGCTACGTTGGCTAGATCCTGAGTTATTTTTTGTGTGGTGTTAGTTAGTGCAGATCCGTACTGTAAAACACCTATAACCTGTTATACCCTATAAAACAGCATACGGATGGATACGTAACGCGTCTTCGCTTTTCTCCAAATCTAGGTGTACTTGCTTTTCTGATTTCCATTTCAAATAACTACAGCTTATAGCTTGTAAGATACACGTTCGTGTGCATTCTCTTACGGTAGCAGGCAAGGTTTGAAATTAGGACCACGTAAGCTATGTACCGTTTATTTCACAGGCAGGTAAAATGTCAATAAGTCACAATTTCGCCCACCCAAGAAGGAGAAGCTGTGGCGAGGATGAATCACTGAACACTGAAGCCCAGCAGCTTGACAAAAGCGCGCAGTTTATTGTAGCATCAAAAATACATAACAAATCAAGGGCAAGCGGTCAGTCACCCTATCGAAGAAAACTGAATATAAAATATCTCACATCTTCATCCGAAAACGTTTTCAAATAAACATAAAGTCAAAACTCAGAAGCAGCAAAATGTTGTTCCGCAATTTGCGCCTAATTTCTTTGGATTGGTGTCGACCCAAAGATCCAGCGGTAGCTCTAGCTTCCGGAAGCATTTTGGCTGCTGTACGTCGATTCTATCCAAGCACCGAATCCGTCCTGAGCTCCTACAACGTGAACCAGCCCGGATTTCAGTGGGAAACTGTGGTACAGGATGTATTCGATTCGAAACCGACCAAAGAAACGCTAATCGGAATCGGAGCTTACATTTGGTATGGTACTGTTGTATGCTCTGCTGATCACATCCAAAAATTAAAAATTTTAAATTTTCAAATTAAAACTCAGGGCGCTCCAGCTTTTAGAAGGTGCGCCCTGTTACAAGTCTTTGTTCTTCACTGAATGTATACTCACTGTACGGATGTACCTAGGTGTGAGAGTCACGTGCAAAGCATTCTCAACCGACTCAGATCCGTCAAATTTCCTGGCAGAATTCTGGTGGGCGGTCCCCAGATCTCCTACAGCACCGATGATCTCAGCTTGTTTTATCCTCAAGCCGATCTCTTCATCCGCGGATACGCAGAATCAGCATTGTGCAAACTGATCTCTACTGCGACCAAAGACAACCCCACTCCTGCCATAGCTGGCGTCCACTACAAAGGACTACCTGATCTGAAGCTACAGGTTTGAGCATCACGTTTATGCACTGCTGTTTGGGTCTCGCCTCGCGTACTGTACATACGAAACTGTGGGGTGTGGGTGGAGCCGTGGCGCAGGCAGACGGTCGGTCAGTCGGTCTCCGTCTGATCTGCCGTCGAATTTCTTGTTTGCTTGAAGACTGGCAATTACTGTACATACGTACAGTCAAGCAGCTAATGTATTACTGGCCTACGTTATGTGGCTGGTGTCGTTGGTGTGATCCCGGAAAGAATGAAGCGTAGCGTATACTCTTTCTATTCCTTTGTCTGTCTTTCGTCTCTTTAGGCGTCCAGCAATCTTGATAGCTTGCCCAGTCCTTACCTGGATGACATTATTCCTGCGAAAAGCTTTCTGAGATTGGAAACCTCAAGAGGATGTCCGTTTCGGTGTGCCTTTTGCCAGCATCGCGAAGTACGTATTATTTTTTAATATTATATATACGTACGTATACATACAATACAGTACAATTACGTACATAACAATAGTACGTAAATATTACTTTCTTATTGACATGGAGCATCGACCAGTTGCTCTCGCGATTGGGGTTGGTCGATGCGACCCCTCGCGGTATAGTTAGGTGTCGACGGTGATGTCAACGTTGTGTTCAGTTCAGTCACTATCTGAGCGGAAGAGGAGCGAGTGAAGACAAAATCGTTGACGTCGACGACCCCGCAGTGCGGCCCGCAGACACCGATCCAAACTTCCACTAAATACCGCTATCGACCAACCCAATCGCGAGTCTCGACTACGCATGATGATCCATGCTCCATACACGTACGTACTTAGGTACATACATACATACAATATGTACTTTACGTTCATAGGCATGCATACGAACTACTTTTATTGCAAATAATTTTTTTAGAGCGGTTTGCCAGTGGAAAATTCAGTTGGAGGAGTTCAGAAAGCTCGTCGACACTTTCCAGTGGATAGAGTGCAGAAAGAGATTCGATGGCTGACTATGAACAAGGTGTCGGATGTGGCCATCATAGATCCAACGTTCAACTCTGGTACGTTAATTGATACAACTGCTGTTCTTTCTGATGAAAATGGCATTTTTATTTTTGGAAAAACTCGGCATCCTTTGTGTATTCTAGGACCCAATTATCTGCATGTTTTGGATGGATTTCTCGCCCATGGTTTCACTGGTCGCTTGTCACTGCAGTGTCGTTTTGAGATGGTAAGACCAGAGTTTCTTGGGAAAATCAAAGCCTTGCTCAGCACTGGAGCTGATGTGGTTCTGGAATTTGGATTGCAAACCGCGAATCAACTGGAGGCAAAGGCCATACAAAGGTTCCGTTTTACAGTAGTGATGAGTCAAAAATCAAAAGCTCGCGGACAAAAGTCGAGAATGAAAATTTGCTGGATGTGACAGGGAATCGAACCCTACATACCTCGCGTGTTCCAGGCGAGTGCCTTCACCATTTGACTACAGTATGCGCACACACCCAGACGACCTCAGTCGAACAACTTTCCCTTTTTAGGCCCAAAAAAAACAGTATGCCGGAAGAAACTGTGTGTAATGTGTTCGCTGCATATTTTGAGGCCCAACAGACTGCGTCTCGTTTCTGATATCATGGAGCAACTGGGAAAGAGGAACATTCCGTACGAAGTCAGCCTCATCTACGGGTTACCTGAACAAACGGTGGCCTCTTTCCAGCAGTCCATTCAGTTTTGTCAAGAACGAAACGTGCCCAAGATTGTCGCTTGGCCTCTCATGCTTCTGAGAGGTACGGTAGAAGAGTAGGTGTGCTATGTTTGACTGAACGTACTGTATGTACTATGGGGACGAATTCCGGTATTCCGCTTTCGGCTTTCCATAACTACTGTAGTTTCCGTCTATTCCAAAGTGTGGTGCTTTTTTTTAGCAACTTTCCTGTTATTTACGGAAAAGCTCTAGGGCGAAAGCCGGAATTTGTTTCCAGGGTAGCCTACCTAGCCTACCTTTGGGACTATTTTTATTATGCATCCAGTCCACTGATGGTTGGTTTGGTTCCACGAGTCCCCGCAAATAACAGAGCATATAAGTAATATCGCATGGACCACCGTAAAGAAAAGAGGTCTCTACGTTTTCATACAAACGGGCAAGAACTCCTAGAAAATAACTGCCCCGAAAATAGGCGTCCTTGCACGGTCAAGTCCACCTTGCTTTGTATGAAAACGTGGACCACTTTACGGTGGTCCATGTGTTATTAGGCTACTTGATACTCTGTTGTTTGCTGGGCCTGTGAGTTATCCCTGTATGTGTACATGTAGGAACCGAGCTGGACACTGTAGCCACCCGCAAGAGGTACAAGCTACGAGAGGACATGCTACAAGCCTACGGCGGCCCTGATGACCGAATCGCCTTGCACATTCCTCACGTGATTGAGTCTTCCAGTTTTCGATTGGAGGATTGGAAAGAGATGGATAGAATTGCCAGAGAGCTCCACTGAACATTGCGAAACACATTGCAAGTGCAGGCTCTCGGCTCTCGCCAATGGATAGTTCACTTGAAATAACAACTTGTTTAGTTCAAACTATACTATGTACTGTACTTACTTGGAGTAAATGAAAAAACATGTGAAAATGAGATGATACATAGATAATGTTGAATGAAACATCTACTGATCTGTTCGTCGGGCGCGAAGTGGAACCGCAAGAAAAGCACAAATCGGGCATAAACTTCTCTGCGTACATACTTCCTCGAAGAGTTCTGCTTCCGCATTTTCTGTGATCGAATCGAAAATGCAAAATCTAGTGTATGTATGCATGCATGTATAGTTACACATATATATAGACGACGTACCTAAGTACTACCACTACAATCGTACTATGATGTACGTATGTCTATTGAAAGGAAAGCGCGCCGCCCTTTCAACAAGGATGCGTAAAAGCGACACCGACCGACGCGCTCTCACGCCAATCACACACCTGCTTCGACTCCCTGCTGCTGCTACTGTCCTCTATGTACTCATCCTGAATTCACATGTACGTGCGCCCAGCGCGCAACGTCGTGTTGGAACTGGGAAGGCTGGTCGTCGGTGCGCAATTTTTGGATCCTCCATGTGAACCTACCTACGTAAGTACCTACGTAACACACATTGAGCATCCCCGTACATACTATACGTACCTATACTTTAATTCATGCGTGATCGAGCAAAATTTTCTTGTCTGCAATCCTTCCTTCCTGACAAACATTGCTGGGCTATCGGCGCCGTGCATCGTATGTACGTGTTGCGGAAATTGGTTCGTGCGAAACCATGCACGCATACATGGACAACGCGCGGCGCGGCGCGCTGAAAATCATCCTGTCGTCACGCACTTGTGGACCGCCGTGGACAAGGACGCGCGCGCACAAACAAGAGGGTCAATAACTACTATACTGTTGTGTATATTCGATGGCGATGTGGGATGCATGTTTCCCTATCCTGCTCCTGTGTTGGGAGAGGAGACGGAATGAGAGGTGTTGTTTGTGGTTCCTTTCCCTTCCCACGGTGTCGCATTTGACACATCCTTTGCTCTTTTATCTCCGTCTCACTGGGTCGTGTATGCACAGGAACAGGTGACAGGTGCCCGAACACCCGCAAAACACGTGCTCCAACAACGCCAAGGTAGTAGGTACCCTATGTCTTGACGTTCTGCACCGTGTAGGTACGTACAGTACATAATATTTGGTCACGGTGTGTGCATGATTCACTACAAGATGCAGCGAAAGAAAAGCTTTTGTCACAAAAAATTGAAGTAAAATGGAAGTTTATATTTTTTAACGCTATTCATCCTCAGCGACAAGACAAGACACAAGTCCTCAGAGGTACCGAATGGAATTTTCAGGCGTAATAATCATAAAAAAATCAGTCAACCATATTGCGGAAAGAAGACGCTAGTAGCAAGAATGGAAACTCAGGCGCCTAATAAAATAGCCTGTAGCACATGCATTCATCATACGTACCGTACTTATTTAGCAAGGTATCAGTCAAAAGCTAAGATTTTCCTGTGCAAAATACATAGATTAAAGTAAAAATACAGAGTGTCTCATAATAAACCATCCACATTTCCATGCATGTAACTCTGGAACCACACCTTAGATTTTCATGCGTTCTTTTCTGTTTTGTAGCCAAGGCTTCAAGTTCAACTGAGATCAGTACAAAATTTCAGCTACTTAACTTAGTCCACATACCTCGGAAATTGCGACGGTTTGAATCCCGAAGCTCAAAATCGGCGTTTTTCTTTAATATGGAGGAAAATTTCAGTCTTAATTTTTCAAGATACTCAGTTCCATGCGTTTGTTATGCTGACACTGGGTCAGTGCATAAGATACACATTTTCTAGCATTTTGGGACATCTTTTTTCACTACGAGACTAATTTTTAGTTAGACCATGCACAGAAGACCCCTAAATCGGCACTACCCGTTCGAAAAACCCTCGTTTTTTGACCGCCGGAGAAAGAAGGTGTTTCAGCAGCTTCCAGTGGGCCTATTAAGCTGAAATTTTGTACACTTCTCAGCTGAAGCCTTGGCTACAAAATGCAAAAAAAACGCATGAAAATCTAGGTGCGGTTCCAGAGTTACATGCACGGAAAGGTGGATTGTTTATTATGAGACACCCTGTACATCAAACAATTGCAGGGACGGCGGTAAGGCGGTACATTACGTACGACATGTACAGTAATACATAAATACATACTACAGTTGAGCGATGGTATACATACATACAAACCGGCCGCAGCAGAAGAAACGGCCTTGGCATTACTGCAATGAACCTCTGATTTTCTTGCTTCCGCTAGAGCCAATTTGCTTCATCATTGCGGACAAAGTGTCGAACTCTTCCATTTCTACCGTATCAGCCGCCACCTTCTGCTGCAAGTCAGTCCTGCAAGTCTGAGTGGACGAAAATTTGTACTGAGACGGCGCCAACCCAGAAACATCGTGTTCCACCGTTGAATCAGCTTGCAGTTGCAGTTGCAAATCCTGAATATAGTCTATGACACCTTGGAGCAATTCTAGCTTCCCCACCACAGCTCCGTGAGGTAAATTGGGGAGCAAGTCTTTCAGAACCTCCAGTGTTTCTTTCTTCTCCCTCTTCACCGATTTTTTGGCCACAAATCCCGATTTTACAGCAGTCCTTTGGAGTCCGCTCTTCTTTTCTTGCCTGCCAACGCGATAGCTTGGTAGCGATGAAATGCCGCCAGTTGAAGCAATCTTCATCCTGACTTGAGAACCAACAGAGTTACGTATGTATGTCCAACTAAAATTTCGGGAAATATTGTACACAAGTTAACGGTTAACCAACCTCACGAAGGCGCGCGCACGAGAGAAACAAGCAGTGGCAGTGCCAGTATCCGGAGAAAGAAAAGTCCCGCCCCTTTTACCACTCAAGGTGACTCGGGCTGCACACTGATTGGCCATACGCTCATGCGGGGGAAGCAAGTGTGCAGGTGCAGGTGCAGTGACGGCGGGCGACTACAAAGACAGCCCAAGCTGACCCCGACGCGTGGCGCCGGCTTGTCTCGCTACTGTCTAACCTTTTGTTTGAGCAAAGTGTTTGCACCTGTGCAGAGCAGAGCAATGAATGGGGACATGGGAAAATAATGGGACAGAAGAACAAGAAGACAGAGAGCCAATTTATTAGCCAACCAACAGCGGTTTTCTGCGCTCCATCCTTCCTTGCATAAAATTGCTCGCAAGGCTTTTCCAAAATATCTGCTGAAAAGATGGATAATTTTGGGACCAGTGCTACTATTCGGTGAAGAAAACATTGGTATAGGCGTACCTACCTACCTAGTACCTACTACCTACACTACGTTATTCTACAGTCTAACCCAATATTTATTCAACCGGTCGTTGAAGAAAAGGATCAGCAGCTATGAGCTCAAAATTTTCCCATTTACAGTAGATGAACTAGAATTAGTTGAGGGTGCTAAAGAATAAGCCGACTCACTGGCGGCAGACTTGTTGATAGGAGGAAGGGACATGCGAACTCGCAGAAACTGCTGAGACAAAGAGAAAATATAGGCTAGTGAAAACGAAAAGCAGCCGCCCGCTGTTGTACTACAAGCCAAGTTGTTCCAAAACTTTTCTGAGTCTCAGCCAGCACCAGCAGCCAGTCTACTACGTAGTACATAGCAGTACAATACTCTTCGATAAATTGATGATACTAGGAGTAATATAAAGCTTAGGGGAGTGAGAAGGACGGCTAAGTACTGAAAACACGGTATTTTCGGGGCTCCGTTTCGATGGCTTTTAGTAGGCGTACAGGCATAAAAATTATACGAGCGAGTTGCCCAAAGATTCTTCTTTACGATCATGTGCATGCGACCGGAAAAGCTTTTACTTCCTCTATCAATTTGGGTCGAAAAGGAAGTCGAGGTCGCGCGCCACATTTTTCTCTTCATCCAATGCTTGGGACGGGTCAACCGCTATTTCGGTTGGCCAACCGAAATATCGGTTGGAGCGCCGCGCCGCGAAAGTGGCAGCGTAAGTTGCACATACGTACTACAGGTCCATAGCGACCAACCGAAATATCGGTTGGCAGCGTCAGTTGTACATGCCTACTACAGGTTCGATAGTGAACAAACACGTTCTCTGAGGAGCGGCGCTCCAACCGATATTTCGGTTGGCCAACCGAAATAGCGGTTGACCCGTCCCAAGCATTGGATGAAGAGAAAAATGTGGCTCGCGACCTCATCTCCCTTTTCGACCCAAATTGATAGAGGAAGTAAAAGCTTTTGCGGTCGCATGCACATGATCGTAAAGAAGAATCTTTGGGCAATTCGCTCGTATAATTTTTATGCCTGTACGCCTACTAAAAGCCATCGAAACGGAGCCCCGAAAATACCGTGTTTTCAGTACTTAGCCGTCCTTCTCACTCCCCTAAGCTTTATGGCACTCCTAATGATACAAGGAACAGGTGCACAGAAAAAGATTTTCTAGCTGCTGCTGGTGCTGGGCATTTGCGATTTTCTGCAGGCATCTTGAGCAGAACGAAACAAGGGAGGCGCTATAGTCTGGCCAGCAAGAGTTTGCAATGGCATTCAAGGCGCGTTGAGTAAATTAGATTTACAAATGCGGATTTCTGTCCATGCTTCGTGTACTCCTATTTAGCAGAAGTACATGCAAATCACGCAGGACGACTTGAGTCCCATGGCAAACTCTTTCTGGCCAGACTATAGCAAATTGCAAGATACAACGACAGCTGGAGAGAAAGATTTTCAAATAAGTTATACGCACATAGGCCTACATACATTTGAACTGGAATAAGGATTTCGTAAACTTTGCAGTTGCAAAAGTTGCAGTTGCTTGAAAGTTGCTTGAAAGTTGCAGTCAGTGGCAGAGGGCCATGCCATGCTCAAGTTTTGTTTGGCAGGCTGGGAAGGGAAGCTAATCTTAGAGCTACAGTACATTTCTTTGGACAGATTGGCAGCTAGCGCAAATAAACTTGCAGCTGCTGTTTCTGTGGAAGCAAGAGAAAATTAATTTCGCGTCAAAAGAATTTCAACGAAGTATCAGTACTAACTTCTTCAGTGTGCCGAGCCAAGCAGACAAACATAGCCCGGAAAAACAACAGCTGCAAGTTTTTCTTTCTATTTTGAGCAACTTCTGTTAGTTGGTTGGTACTACTACTAAGCACAGGGGTAAGCTAAGCAGTAAAGCACATCGCACACAGGTGAAGCATTTTTATCAGATAACAGTCCCAGTTCAGATTCAGATCAGAACAAATTTTACAATTTTGCGTCTCACACTTCCCACTTAACTCGTGACAATAAAGTTCTGAAGAGGCCTCGTCAATGGGACGCTTCAGACGTGCTCGCCGAGTTTGCTCTGAGCGAGTTCGCTCCGAATTGGGAATGACTTCGTTTTGAACCGAATCGAACGTCAATTACTCACACGTCACCGAATTTCAAACTCGGCTGTTCACACACGCGTTCCGAAAGACGGAGCGAGTTCGAAGCGAACTCGGAGATTTTGCATGTTGAAGCATAAGTCGGGGCTCCGAATTCGGAGTTCACGTCTGAAGAGCGCACCAGTGCCAGAGGTGGACTGTGCGTGTGCGGCAGGACAAAGAAGAAAGAAAAACCCTGTCTTCAGAGTAAATATTACGGTAATTGTCTTTCTTCACCGGCGCCAAATTGTGGCTTCCCCAGAGACAGGGAACACAGCAGACACACCTGCATTTTGAGTGTGACGGTGACCCGCTTTCAAACTGCGAAAACACACGTGCAAAACTTATCTCCACAGGAGTCGCCTTTCCTGATAAACGGGATAGACAGAAGCCGTATTACGCCCCATAACCTTGGTCGCCAGTCAATGGTCACTCACTGGTCACTCACCAGCTTATAGTTTACTGTGTCACTCACTAGTCGTATTCGTATCTATCTAGTACAGCACAGCAGCGTGAGAAAGAAAACGTTACCGTTGTAATAAAGCGAGCGACGCGTTACACTATTCGCTACTTGCGTTTATTCTTGGTGGTCGCAAGGTCCGTGGAATGACCAAACAAAATATCAAGTCACCCAAGCAGGGCCCGCAATGCTGACATAGTAATGAGTCAAGCCTGTAAAAGTTTAGGACACCATTTAAAAAAACGCCGCACCAGTGGGCGTAGGCACTGAAGCACGTGCGCAATTTCATGGACATTTCGCTTAAACTACGGCTCCAGAGTAATCTGTAATCAACATCAAACAACCGCAAGTGTGGACCTCTTGATCATAACTACGCCAAAATGACACAAATGTATTACCAACTTGATGAGCCGGTTTGATTCAAACACATGTGTGTCATTTTAGCGGAGTTATTATCAAGAGGTTCACACTTTTGGTTGCTTGGTTGTTTTAGTTGTCGATTACAAAGTACTGGCTCCTCCAGGCCAGGCCCAGCCAGCCAGCCAACGCCAGGCTTCTCTACTCATATGGTGGCCACATTTTGACGCCATGGTTTCTCTTCTTCCTACCGGTGATTTCCCCTTTGAATTTCTGCATTCCGAAATCGTCAACTTTTTCGTTCAAGAAGAGCAAAATGAACTCAAGAAATCGGCTTCACCCGAAAGCGAAGAACAGTCGCCCACGACAGATGCGGCTAATGGAAGCTGCATAATTCAAGGAGATGGTACATCAGTAGCGGATGCCTCAGATGGCAGGAAAGATTCCAAACGAAGGCGATCTTCGCTCGTTGAAAGCGCGTTTGGAAAGGTGCGCTACTGCAGGGGATTTGAAACTTTGTTTGTTTGGCCTAGCAGGCCATGGGGCGCTTCGCATTTTGGCAACTCTGACAGACCGAGACCACCATGCATGCAGTACAGCGTACGTACTGCGTACATACATACTATCTGATCACGTGTATGGTGCGTGAATAACTACCGAAATTTGTCATGGAAAACTGCGAAGCGCTGTGTGTAGAAAAGTATTCTTTTTACGTTTTTTGGGACTGGAAAAAATAATAATTCTGCCATTCAGGTGAATGCAGTGAGCAAGTTGGAATATCTGGGCTTTCGAGTCGGCTATGCGCTGGTGGAACGGGTAGCCAAGGAAATTCCTCGTCTTGTCTCAGAATTGGACTTCATGAAATTCATTTGCAAAGAATTCTGGCATACAGTCTTCAAGAAACAAGTGGACAATTTGCGAACGAATCATCAAGTAGGCCTACTTGGATACTTAATGGCTCATTCACATCAGTAACCTGTACTGGGGTTATGGTAGCAGTCATGTGCCCTCATATACTAAAAATAAGTACTGTACTATTTTTTAGGGTGTCTATGTGATTCAAGACAACAAATTTTGCCTGTTGACATCTTTTTCCACCGGAATGCAGTACAGAGATGCGACACCCCGCTACCTGGCTTTCTCTTGTGGTCTCCTGCGTGGAGCGCTGCAAAACCTCAACATCTACAGCATTGTCACCGCTACAGTAGAATCTGTGCCCGCAGTGAAATTTCATATTCAAATTCAACAGCAGAAGTGAACAATAATTACTTTAGGTAATAATTATTCCTCGTTATGTATGGATCAAATCAAACTACTGTACGTAATTTTGGAGTAAACAACTTTTTATACCAGTTCAACATTTTTGAATGCTCATTCTGTTGTGATTCACAAAACTTTTTCATTCTGCTTCTTGTCCCACCCTCAGAATGTCAGCGATCTTTCGCAGTTCTTTCTTTCCAGTTTTCCTGCATATCATTTCATGGCGATTGAATGGATCGAGTTTCTCGCCATCTTCAGATCTGCCTTCCACTACCCCAAGCCCGTCTTCCGCAGTAGACAAGAAGTAGGAAGACATAGAATCGCCTGGAGCGATTACTCGAGCCAAGAATAAAGGGAAGTGAAACCCAGAAAAGCAGTGGGTGGTCGCAATGATGGCGAGTGGCTAACCCATACTGAATATTACTGCCACATCCACTACTTTTTATGAGCATTTGTGAGCACTACTGAAAAAAGAACTCCAGTACTCCAGAAGCATTTATGAGCACTTGTGCAGCTCTGTTCTCATAAAGGCTCATAGCGATGCTCATAAATGCTCATAAAGTAGTGAATGTGGCAATCATATTCAGTGTGGGTTAAACGAATAGGTAGCTCCAGGTACCCTACAATTCCAACATATGGTACTACAGGGTGTATCAGAATATATCTCCCCACCGGAGTGTCACATTCGAATGCGGATTTTTGCGTTGAATAGCCAAGGCTTCAACGTTGATGCAACCAAAATTTTAGCTTCCTAGGTTGAATTGTCATGGCGCTGTAAGCGGTCAAAGTTTCGGCGCCTTTTTTGGCGCAAAACGGAGGCAGGGCACTGAGGCGGGGCAACGGATTTGCATTTTCGCTTTTTTTCTCGCTCTTTCAAGTCTGTTCACGATTCCACGCTAACTTTTATGCATTTTTGAGCAGCCATGTCGAAGATAGACTTCAGTTTGATCACCATGGCATCAGCGTCCCAAGGAAAAGCTTGGATGACCGAATTTTGGCTGTAACACTAGCGCGCTACACACGTGGTGAGTAAACTCACGGGGAATTCCCCATAAGTATGTGATGAAGCATAGGGAGGCCGGTGAATTCACCGTGAGTTTCAAACTCACCACGTGTGAACACGTGAGAAAAATTTTTCGCGTGGGAGCAAGTGAGGATGCTCTACACGAAAAATAAAACTCGAAGTTCAACTCGAAGTTCGACTTCACCGTGAGTTTACTCGCCACGTATGTAGCCCACTACTGTTTGCTAAGTTCGAATCTGCAAGAGAAGTGGCATGGAGATGGACTACCGAAAACTTGTGCTCCACATAAAAACTGGGGAGGGGAATACTGCGGAAGGAAAACTAAGGAGAGAACTGGGTTAGGTAAACTGGGGAGAGAAAAACCGGAGTCGATCTGTACCTGGCCGCCTGCAAAAATATTGTGAAAATTGACGCTTTGCAAATCGAGCTGTTTGAGCCGCTTCCTGTTGGCTTAGAAAGCTTAAATTTTGGCTGCATCAACGTTGAAGCCTTGGCTATTCAACGCAAAAACCGCATTTGAATGTGACACTCCGGTGGGGAGATATAAGCACAAACATCCGGCGAGTAAATTCTGATACACCCTTTATGCATGGGGGTTATGCATTGGGCCATGTTTTTTGCCAATGGCTCGCTATGCATTTGGCGGAATGCATGGGGGATTTGTACCAGTGAACGCGGTTATGTAGGCCTGAAGAGTGGCCATCCAGGGATGAAATGGGTGGTCTACTGCAACAAAAGTCGAAGGGTATCACTTCCCTTTAAATCGCCGGGTCTGAAGCACAGATGCACCTGTACTTTGTCCTTTTCCATGGCCCTCACGTCTTCGCGGCGAATTTGGCCCGTGAAACTATGTGCCAATGCTTCATCTTCCATGCACAGAATGTCGCATTTCACGTGACGCTGAGTAATCCAAGTGACTCTTGCTGTAACAAGTGATCCCAGACTGGGAACAGTGTGCGTTTTTGACGCTTCACGCCTCACTTCCACCACAACTGGAGTGGGATCGTCCTTGGCTGGACCACTGCTCAAGTGAATGTAGCCGGCCAGTGAGGAGTAGATGTGTCCGTGGATCACGTACGTCCCAGGTCCCGACTGATAGCTCACGTCCGCTGTGCCGCCGCTGATGGGAAAGAGGCGATCTCCAGGAAAGGTGAGCTGCTTCCGCATTTTCCTTCTGTCTTGCTTTGCTATCCAGTCGCGTCGGTTTAGAATGGGGAGAAATTTTATTCACTAATTCAAATATTAGGCCTATTTATTCCAATATTTATGATTTAGGGCGATGAACATTTTATTGGGAATGTGGAATATTGCGAAGTATAGAACACGGTTCGTTTTGACTGTCCGTGATGGTGAGTCGAGTGACGCCCGATACTATCGCTATCGCTGTATCACAAGCCCACCACGTGGGCGGGGCCAGCTGAAAACCAACCAATCAACGCGCGCGGCGGCGCGCGTTTGATCTGGTTGCGTTTTGCTGGCCCCTACTTATATGTCGACACCATCCGGATCTTAAGTACTGGGGATTTTCAAAACTCCGTAACTTTTGATTGGGTGCACCGATTTTAAAATCTCTTCGGTTTATGATTCCTCATGATGAGAACAATAAGTACGTGCAAAAATTTTTCGATTTCCACAAATGATGTGAGCAGCAGCCTCTTTTGAAAAGTGGTTCCGCACCGATCGTTGGCGAACGGGTTAAACATATGTGGAGGTGGTCGATTTGAATTTCGCTGAGCTAGTATGATAATCTTAACCAAAAAACTCATCGCCGGTGTTTTTTTGTTTTTCCAAATTCAGCTTAGTTAGCTGGTGACAACCGGAAATGTGGAAGCTTGGAAAATTCTGTCTATCGTTATACTGAACGAACTGTGCGGTCAATTTTGTCAATTTTTTGTTCTATGTGATCGCTATAGGCTGGTGCAGGTTAATACGCTATTTCCAGCGTAGTCCGAGCTAAGTTGGTTAAGCTATTAGCTAAAATCTATTTTGGTGCCAAGTACGGACCAAGTACAGACCAAGTACAAGGAACCGTACTTGGTTTTGCCATGTTGTAGCATAGCACCACTTGATTTTAGTACTG
>JASAMW010001585.1:0-11491 GCA_030247985.1 Epsilonema sp. ZAB3_2 | reverse complement strand
AATATGCCTCCTGCACCCTTCTCTAAAAACATAAAAAATGCCCCCTGTACACCCCAACGCAGTAACCCGACCATACCCCCATATAGGACCTCTCGAATTTCTGCTTACCCCATGGGGCTATGCACCGGTAAATACGGTAAATCCCTGTATAGAGAAGAATGGCTGAGTGAAGAACGAGCAAATTGTCTGAGGCCTAAAATAATAGGGATATTCGATTTTATATATTTATTTTTTAAGCATAAAAAATGTCTGAAAAATAGGGCATAATGTTCTAAAATCAAACATAAAATGTTACTAAAAATAGGATATCCTAAAAATAGGATATCAAAAACGAGATTCAGGGATTGTTCATTTTTCTTTCATACATACCTTGGCCATTCTTCTCTTATACAGGATTATATATTTGGTAAATTATCAGGAAATTCAATGGCTGAAGTCGCAGACAAAATTTCTTACCGCATACTATACTTGGTCGTACGTATGTTGGCTTTAGAGATGCGTACGCAAAGTTCAAACAAGAAGTTGATGGTGGTGACAAAGCGGCAGGTTTGTCCCCGATGGACAAGTGCTCGAACAAGGTGTTGGGAATGATGGACTATGCTGCCAGTCGCATTTACATTAACGCTTACTGGAAAGCTGCAAACCCGAACACCGCAGGCATGTTGAAAACCATGATCACCAATGTCCTGGCTGCTTTCTACGGGCAGGTGATGAAACTGAGGTGGATGGATGCTCAATCAAAAATGAAAGTGCAAATCAAGGTATGTACGAAATGAACTCTCAGTGTCAATTCGCATGCAAAATTGGCGTCTACTCCACGGCAACGTAAATTTTGTCTTCATCTTCCCTCCCCCTTTCTCTCCCGTGTGATCAATCCCTTAATAAAGCGTCGCGCTCTTCAGATGAACAACTTGGTGAAGAACGTGGCCTATCCGTCGTGGATTCTGAACAACACGCTGATCGATGCCTACTACAGCAGTTTGCAATTTCCGTCAAGTCCCAACTTCTACGATGTTCTGTTCGACGCAGATAGATTCGCTGTGAATAACGAATTCAGCCAACTGAATCAGCCTGTTAACCGATACGGGTACGGAGGCGCTCCGGCCATCGTTAATGCCTGGTACCAGCCAGAAGACAATTCCATCACTTTTCTCGCCGGAATCCTCAATCCGCCATTCTTCCGTCCTGATTTTCCCGTTGCCGTCAACTACGGTGGCATCGGGCTGGTGATGGGGCATGAAGTAAGAAATTTGATGACGAATACGTAATAGGTAGGTACTGTGTAGGACACAGTGTACGTCTTTGGAAAACGTTATTTTTTCCAGCTGACTCATGGCTATGACGACGAAGGAGTTCAATGGAATGGCACCGGGTTTTTGAACCCGTGGCTTGACTCCAGCTCCAAAGTTGGTTTTAAGAAAATGGCCAACTGTGTCATCAACGAGTACGGCAAGTTCTGTTACCCTAACAGTTCCGGATTAAATCCTAGGTGCATCAACGGAATTAGGACGCAAGGTATGCATGTTTCTTGCTAGTAGGTAGGCCGATACAGTACGTACATAAGGACGGATGGCACTATTCTTTGTGTCCATTCGCCTGATTGACCTTTGATCTCCAAAATGCAGCGACTGGATCGTGTGTTTGTTTGCCATGGCGCGTTCCATGGTTACCGTAGACTTTTGTCTCAGAGTCCGAAGAGACTCACTACCCCAGAGTTAAACGTGACCGCATATTTTTCCCCTTTCGCATGGTTGGTTTTGACTTCATAGGAGAAAACATCGCGGATAACGGAGGAGTGAAATCAGCTTGGTACGCGTACAAGAAGGTGCAGAATGGGAAGCCGGAGCCGCGGCTGCCAGGTGCAATGGGGATGTTCTCGCAAGATCAGCTGTTCTTCATGAGTTTCGCTCAAGTTTGGTGCCGAAACATACCAGTGAAGAATGTGCAGAATCAGCTACTCACTGATCCACATTCGCCGGCTAGATTCAGGGTGCAGGGAACCGTACAAAATGTGCCGGAGTTGTTCGGACCCGCCTTCAATTGTCCCGCAGGATCACCCATGACACCCAAGAATCACTGTAACGTTTGGTGATTCAGCCAGCAGATATAGCTGGGTGGACGATCAAGAGGGTCCTTGACAATTTTGGCGCTCCGTAGTAATCTGACATTCTAAACAAGAACATAGCAATAGTGTTTGAAAAAGGGTCGAAAAAGCCGGTTGCTATTCTTGTATAGAAATGTCAGATTTAGTAAGATTACTACAAAGCGCCAAAATTGTCAAGGACCCTCTTGATCGTGCACCCAGCTATACTGTAGTTATGCGATATTTTAAGACATATATATGCATAGGCCTGCATAGGCATAGGCCTGCATAGGCCTGCATAGGCCTATATAGGCCTGCCTACATAGTATTACGTAGTACATAGTATTACATAGTATTAATAAATACGTACGTACCTATATAATACGTTTGTAACTTATTTACGTACTATCTATTGTGTATCGTCTGCCTGTGCCAAATTACGATAAATGCATGAGAGACCCCAATGAATTTCCTACGTACTGTAAAGTTGTAAACTGTACAAGATGATTTAGGCTTCTTTTCTTACTGTTCGTGACAAACCAGCCAAGCTTATTCAAATAACTCAATTCAATGCTTGGCTACTCAGTCGCATTGCTAATATGGCGCAGCGATAGCAAGCGGTGTGATACATCTAAAGTGTAAATGAGCGTTTAGCAGTACTACTGTACACCTACATACTGTACTGTACATGTGGTCAAGGTGTCCTCGACAATTCAAAATGGCATCTTGTGGCCGTTTGAAAAAGCCGTTGTCCGGTAGTGTCCGCTTGAAGAAGCCATTGATAGCCGCGTTGGCCTTGATGATGCTTCTGTGCGTTGCTTCCTTGGTAATGCTCATCATTCTATTCCTAAATGTGAAAAATCCGCCGGTTGTAACTATGCCGCCGGAAACAACCACGGTAACCACCACTACTAAAATGGCAACGACGTCTGCATCCACCACTACCACGACAACCCCAAAAACTCCACCACCAACTATTCCGCCTGACAAGACGGCAGGATGGGACTACGTGGCTCGTATGTTCGGTCGAAGCATTGACTTGAGCGTTGATCCCTGCGACGTAAGACACACGTATTGTACCTACACACCGTGGTGCATTCACATTAGAAACATGCCCCGGGCGTACATATGCTCGACGTGGGTCCCATGGCTCGACGAACGCCCAGTCATGGATACCCGGGATTGGGTGTCGTTAGACCCAACTGTGCGTTAGGCCCAACTTTGGGCGTTGGGCCCAACTGGCAGCGTCGATGCGCCCAATTGAAAAAGGGGCGTTCGGCCCAATAAAAAACGACGTTGGGCCCAATAGAGAACCGGCTGGGCGTTGGACCCAATGTGAGGGTGCGTCTTTCCACCCAACAGACAACTGGATGGGCGCTAGACCCAACTGTGTTGGTGCGCCGTTCCACCCAACAGAAAACCGGCTGGGCGTTAGACCCTACTACAGTAACCATCACAATAGTACAACAGGATAGGCAAGTTTTCAAAGGTAATTAGGTGGGTAAGCTCAGTATAAAAGGAGAGTGTAACTTGAGGAATCATCAGTTGTCGCTGATTTTCCTTGTGTGTTTCAAATGGCTGACTATGGTGCTGTTGGTGGTTACTTAGCTAAGTCTAAGTATGGAAAGAAATGGTCACCTTGGTCCCCTACCTTCTATCACTGTTACTAATGGAAGAATCGCTACGAACCCAGACCTGCCCCAGAGGAACCATTTGTCCTGTCATGACAGAATCTGATGCTCTTGCTCAGCAGCTTGATCGCGAGAACAAGGAGGTAATCAGAAACACTGGAGTAGCTGGTCGACAGCTACTCCAAGATTCGGTGAACAGCATCAAGATTTAAGATTCATAAAGCTGTACACACTATAAAAATCAACGTTTGAAATGTAACTTCCCATCTATCCATAGAACCTTGATTGGGCTTAACACCCCACACAATTGGGTTGGGTTTAACGCCCTATAAACCAGAGAAACTTGATTGGGCCTAACGCCCTCCCACAGTAGGGTTGGGTGTAACGCCCTACAAACCAGAGAAACTTGATTGGGCCTAACGCCCCACACAGTTGGGTCTATCGTCGCACAGCTCTGAGTCGATACACCCAATTCCAAGTTTTTTTGGGCTTAACGCCCAATAACATAGTTGGGCCGAACGCACAGTTGGGTCTAACGACGCGATACCATACCCGGTGACTATCACGCCACAATTTTACTCTTTCTTTGGCTGGCTGGTTTGCTTTTTACAGTCGTGCTGTATGGTACAGTAAGTACGCAACGCACTACGTATGTACTGAACAGAGATCGCGAGTTAAGTGCGTTATGTTATGCGTTCTCGCGCAGAATTTTTATCAATTCGCCTGTGGCAATTGGATTCGAAGTCATCCACCGCCTCCGGGTCAAGGCGAAGCCTCCACTTTCTTAAATGTTATCAACAACATTTCGAAAACCATGACTGAAGCTTACTTGGTGAGCTAAGCAGTATGTGTGCGCATGTTTGCGCATGTTTGCCTTCCGCTGTATGGTAGCAAAATGAATGCAAGGCACAAAGGCTGATACATAGCCTATGTACATACTGTACATGCTGTCTGTATTTTGCTTGCGAGCATAGAAAATGACGAAATGCCGCCAAACAGCACCGCCATACAGAAGGTATTGAAAGCATGGACGGCGTGTGTCAACTACACTGAGAGCATGCACAACGGTAGCAGCACACTGGCTCGCCTTAACAAGTTCGGAGGGTGGCCGATGATTAAGCCTGGATGGATCAAAATGAAGTTCTCTCCAGGTACCCGTGGTCCAGTGGATAAGACGTCCGCCTGTCACGCCGCTAGAGGTCCCGGGTTCGAGTCCCGCCGCTAAATTAAAAAAGCACCTGGCGTCGGCAAGGGATTTCGTGTGGTAGCGGTTCCTTTGCTAGGGGCTGATTTCCTGTTTTTGTGGGGTGGGGACCAATATAACGACTGGGTTTGGCCGTTTGGCTTATCTTCTACAGGATATTTGATGGGAACGCTATCTGCGGAATACGGACTGCACACCTTATTATCGCCGATGGTGAGTCCCAACTGGAAGAATCCCAGTAACTCCTCCAAAAATCCGCATCTGATGTACGTGGATCAAGCCAGCCTCTTCTACCCCACCATCTTCTACACGACCCCGAACATTTGGGCCAAATTCCGACCGATGTACATGAAGCTGATGACTGCCGTCGCTAATGCCACCTACCAACTTGCCAATAACAACACACTGCCGAACCCGACAAAGCTCATGGAAGACATCAACGATACGATAGACTTTGAGGTACATACGTAACCTAGGAATCCACGCATATGTAGACCCCCGGATCGAACGGTTGGTTAAAAAAACAAAATCGCACGGTTACTTCTCGGTTTACTCTACATACCTTACAGTATGTACAGGGTGTCCCATTTGGATATATCATGTCGTTTGGGGTTATAACTTAGGAACCAATAGAGTTAAGACGCTGAAATTTTATTTGCAGATACCCAAGAATATGCATAACCTTGTGTAAAAATTTCGTCCCAAAACTCCAATCTGAACATAACATATTTGTATATCAATTTTCGACCACGAAAATCACAAATTTTTGAATCGCAAGCTTGGTGTTCAGACGAATTCTTGTGGGATTTTCATCAAAGCGCTAATCAAAAACATCAATATTATTTTCCAGTTCTGGGGAAGCCTTCAGTTTACTAGAATATAGCTTAGTTCTGGAGAAAATCCAAAAGGAAAAGTCGAAGAGTCAGATAGGGCGAGCATAGAGGTCAGGCTACTGGTGGTTTCGTTTTGTCTGAGATGAGGTGTGAATGTGAAGTGAACCGATATGAGCATGTGGCTAGCAATGAATGAGAAAAGGAGCAGCCCTTTGCATTGTTGTCTCTGGAATCTCACGTTGCCATTTTCAACAGTTTCAACATAATTCACCAGCGTTGTGATGACAATCCCACAAGACTTCGTCTGCACACCAGGCTTGCGATTCAAAAACTTGTGATTTTCGTGGTCGAAACTTGACCTACCAATATCTTATGTTCAGATTGGAGTTTTGGGACGAAATTTTTACACAAGGTTATGCATATTCTTGGGTATCTGCAAATAAAATTTCAGCGTCTTAACTCTATTGGTTCCCAAGTTATAACCCCAAACGACATGATATATCCAAATGGGACACCCTGTATAATAGCCTCGAGATAATGGTAGACGGAGGAGAGGCGTTTATTTTCTCTGGTCACTCCTTGGGCTGGGCTTTCCAGTTATCTTGTCATCGCCCTTCCTGCCTGTTGTGTGCAATGAGTTGTGCGAGCAATTAAGGAAGGGAAGGCTACCCTACCCAGCCCATCGGTCTGCCACACGCATGTTGTTCCCTCCCTGCCTGTTTGTGCCTGTATGTAGTTTCACCCAAGTTCTTGTTCTTTTGTCTGTCTATCAACTGGTTCAGAATCCGGTCCCTATATCTATATTATTGGGTTACGGTTCTGTGCTGCAGTGGTGCGGCGCGGTGTTTTACTCATCCCGGTCCTTCCTTCTTGCACACTAATTGCCTTTGGTTTTGGTCTCTTTTTGTTTGGGCAGCGGGCAGCGCGCCTCGCGCGATGACCATTCTTTCTCTTCCCTCCCTCCCTGTCCGTCCACTACTAACGTATTTTATACGGACGCTCAACCAGAGATGACCAACGCATTATCGATCCGCCCGCCGGTCTACCATTGTCCCGCAGCAATATTACGTACATACAATACATACAGTAAATAAAATACTATGCCGTATGTATGCGTACTTTTCAAATTACGTATTGTTGTACATAGTGGTATGGTTTGAGTAGGTCAAGCAGGATACAGTACCTTTCGTAGAAAAAAGGAAGATCTTCTTTTTTTAGCAAAAAATCGCTCTTGCCAACGTACCAGCAGAAAACCTACGCAATGCCACAGAACAGTACAATGTCTACTATTATCGGAATATCATAGGTAACTCACCGTATCAAAAAATAACCACCGTATGATTATCTGTGTAGTAATTTCAGGAAACACCCATTGGATGCGTATCAATTTCAAAGGCTACTTCAGTCAAATGGCCAAGATCGCCAGTCCCAAAGTTCTCACGATGCAGTACATCAAAAAGAATCCCATCATCCTCACTCAACCTGGATACATCACAAATATGACACAGACACTGGACAATGTGCAGCCCAAAGTCATCCAAAATTACCTAATGTGGCGTGTGGCAGCTAGTCATTTGGACTATACTCCGTTTCAATCCGTGAGGTGTGATAATAAATAAGCAATACTACAAACTTTACAGTACCTTTGCAATGTGCGAACGTCGGATTGTACATACATATGTTGTACATTACATCCGCTTCAGAGATGCGTACGCTGAGTTCAAACAAGAAGTTGATGGTGGTGACAAAGCGGCAGGTTTATCCACGATGGACAAGTGCTCGAACAAGGTGTTGGGAATGATGGGCTATGCTGCCGGTCGCGTCTACATCGACGCCTACTGGAAAGCTGCAAACCAGAACACCACAGAGATGTTGAGAACCATGGTCACCAATGTCCTGGCTGCTTTCAACGGGCAAGTGAAGAAGCTGAGTTGGATGGATGCTCAAACAAAGGAGAAAGCGAAAGCCAAGGTAACCCTCAAATCCTGAGAAAATACTTACATCCCCCTCCGCATAGACACACCGAAAAAATCCGGGCGCTGTTTATGCGCCACGTGCTGGTGCGGCGCGCGCGCGTAGACAGTTGCGAAAGAAGCGGACTAGAATTTGGCGCGCATTTCGCAACTGTCTACGCGCGCGCGCCGCACTTTGTACGCGGCGCATAGACAGCGCCCGTTTATTTTCGGTGTGTCTATGCGGAGGGGGGATGTAAATATTTTCTCAGAATTTCATGGAAGAGGTCGCAGTGTGAGGTTACACCCAAAAAATACGGTGTACATACATACTGTGCTCTAAGTAGTAAAAAAGGGAGCGTGCGGGCGCTTTTCAGATGAACGAGTTGGTGAAGAACGTGGCTTATCCGGAGTGGATCCTGAACGACACGCAGATCGATGCCTTCTATAGCAGTTTAAAGTTTCCGAAGAACTTCTACGACATGCTGCTCGCTGCAGATCGATTCGCTGTGAACAAGCAATTCAGCCAACTGAATCAGACCGTTGATCGATACGGATTCGGAGGTTCCCCGGCTATCGTTAACGCTTGGTACCAGCCGATGAAGAATTCCATCACTTTTCTCGCCGGAATCCTCAATCCGCCATTCTTTCGTCCTGATTTTCCCATTGCCGTTAACTACGGTGGCATCGGGGTGGTCATGGGCCACGAAGTAAAGAAATTTGACAACGAATAGGGGTGGTACTGTACTGTACATACACACACTTAAAATTAAGACTCAGGTAATGTTTCTCATTTTTTCCAGCTAACTCACGGATATGACGACAACGGCGTACAATGGAATGGCACTGGGTTCTTGAACCCGTGGCTTGACCCCAGCTCCGAAGTAGGTTTCAAGAAGATGTCAGAATGTGTCATCGACGAGTACAGCGACTTCTGTTACCCTAACAGTTCCGGATTAAATCCCAACTGTATCAACGGAGTTAGGACTCAAGGTGAATAATTAGGTGTTGGTGTAGAACATAGGAGAAAGGAAGGGAGCAACATCTTGCATTTTGGATGGTACGTACAGTAAAGTCGAGTAAAGGCGAATGGACACATAGCTTTTTCTCCACTTTTTCGTGACCATGCATAGCAGGATCTCGTTTTGGCATGGATCTCTCCATGGTTTTGCGTTCTACATTGGGTAACATACAGTATGTAATCATTTTCTTTCAGCTGTCTGAGTCTCTCGCCTAAGCCAGGCAAAGCAAAGCTTGTTTCACTTTGTCCTGATTACATGCCGTAACGTGCATGCATTTGTCACACTTTCTCCTTTACCATTACATTACGCTCTAGGCCTACAAGTACGTTTTGCATTCTGGTTGCACTATTATTGCAGGAGAAAACATCGCGGATAACGGAGGAATCAAAGCAGCGTGGTACGCCTACAAGAAGGTGCAGAATGGTAAGCCGGAGCCGCGGCTGCCAGGTTTAATGGGGATGTTCTCGCAAGATCAGCTGTTCTTCATGAGTTTCGCTCAAGTTTATTGCCGAAACATACCGGAGAAGAATGTGCAGACTCAGCTACTCACTGATCCACATTCGCCGGCTAGATTCAGGGTGCAGGGAACCGTACAAAATGTGCCGAAGCTCTTCGGACCCGCCTTCAATTGTCCCGCAGGATCACCCATGACACCCAAGAATCACTGTAACGTTTGGTGATCGTGATCAATCATCAGATCTACAGTATGTCATCCTATTACTGTACGATACACCAGGATTGCAACTTTATGGGTACTTACTGTTCTGTGAGAAGCACAGGTATGGTTATTTTTACCATTTCTTTGATTAGCAATGATAACGAATTGGCCTAAATTATCACATATAACGTTGGAGACTGGAGATGGTTCAATTCAATCGATTGAGGAATTTGTACTCTTTCGCTTCAGCCTATGAAGTTCACAATTTCTAAGCATAGCTTGGTCCACTTTTAGCCTTGCTTCTTGATTTCTGAAGCTCAATCCGACTTTTCGCAAAGTTTCGTTCTGCATGATGGCTTTCATGATTTCTGTCTCTGCTGCACTGCTAAAGGTGGGACCCTGATTAGAAGCTCGAACTTCCACTAATGATTGCTTCTCCAGCGCAGCTTTAAATAGACGTCCAATAAATTCGCCGCTAGAATCAAAAATTGCAAATAAAAAATATGGGCAAGGCTTCCGCTTCCGTCATGTCTAGTACATAACATACGTACGTACGTACAAAGTACCTACGGTATGTAATCTTCGTTACGTACGTACATACAGATGAAAAAGAACAAACACCTGAGGTAGTTCGTTTCCAAGTTGAGAATCGTCAAGCAGGAATTAGAGGTTATCACCTCGATCAGCGGCTAAAAGACAATTTGTGAATGGATGCAAAATCTACACACATTCGGAAACAGGGGGCTACTTTATACACCCAAAAATACGGTACCTAGGTACATCATGACACACTTCTGCCGCATTGTCGGTTAGCGCCAAGTTAGCCAAACTGAGCTGACTCAAATGACTGTTGTCTTTGATCGCCATGAGAAGCCTCTGAATGTTTGGAAAAGGAGTGCGCTAAAAAAAGGAAGCTCTGATATCATTTGACGCATTCTTTGCTTCTTGCCCCCATGCCCACACCACACAGTGATTGTTTATTTATTTACACAACCTTCAAATTGTTGAGGTTGACGGAGGTTAGACTGGGGTCATTTTCTAGAAGTCGTTTGGTACAGTCCTCTACGTCAGTGCTGTTTTCTTCATCAGTAGACTTCATCTGCTCTGGTAAACCCGATTTCATAACACCAGTCGGTCCTTCGCTCATTATCCGTTCTGCTTCGTCCCATGTGATGATGCAATTTTCATTCATGCTTTCTGAAGCGTACAGTAAGCAAAGCACCACATTCCCGTAGTACAGTGCAAACACAAAGTTTCGCAGTTGCATAGCACAGCGTATGTAATGTACTGTGTGCACTGCACATCCTGCAATATATAAAAATAATAGTAAATAATAATTCATCAAAATCAAAATAATCTTGCTTGTTTTCGTTTACTTAGCAACTCCTGCAGTTCTTTATGGTCCGCTTCAGCCGTGAAATGTTCCAAGACATTATCCAAATCTTCCGCAGATTCTATTTCTGGAATTTCAACCTCATCATCCACCGGGGTACCCATCTTGTCACGATTCCAAGTAAAGCTATCGCTAGCTTATTTAGCTAACAACACAATACCAAGGTGCCTCTATCTTCTGCGTGAAGTGTACACTACCTATTATACGTACGTGGTAGGTGCAGTGCAATGTGCGAATACGTATTTATTGCTAAGATCTGCATCTGCGTTTCCTAAAGCAAACAGATCACTTTGAAGACTGGTGGTAACGTTTACTCTTCCACTTGACGAACCTGCTAAAGACAGTGGCAAAAACTTTGGGTGCCCCTCGCCAGTTTTCGACGATATTGAGGTCAGACGTAACGGCGTGAAGGTATGTGACACGTAGTACGTACGCGACATGTTTTTTCCGCGTACACTACATGTACAGTGTTTACGCATGGTTGGGTCTGTCTGTCTTTTCTCATAGGAACTAACGGTCACGGAATAATGTTATTGCATTTCATGCACAAAGGTTTTCAGAAGAAAACTCTATCCTCAAAGCGACCATGTCGGTCAATTGCGACAAAACGAAGGCAGTAAGCATGAAAATGGAATGACTCGGAAGTCGGAATCAGTGACCTGGAACACCGAATGTTTTGAAAATGTAACCTGCAACAACTAACAAAGCTCATTTG